>VXBC01009557.1:880567-930495 GCA_013399945.1 Ploceus nigricollis
GTGGGGAAAGTTGACTTGCGATTGAAATGGTACCCTGCTCCTTGCTGGGGGTCCACAGTCAAAATAACCGTAGCTGAACTGAAAATGGCAGAAAACTGCAATGCTAAAACTTTCAGTAAAACCAAGATATAAACAAGGTGTCACCAAACAGCTGGAATTGAGAGGTATCAGCTCTGAAGTTAAATAATGGTAATATAAAACCTTCAGCACTAGATTTCTGAGGTCTCTTGTGACCAGATAAAATACTGTCATCACCTCTCTGCACATGCTGGAGTGGAAGTTGATGAGAATTACAGCACAGGTCTGTGCATCAGGTCAGTGATGATTAAATCACCTTGTGTGAACCACTCAGCAATGTTTATCTCTCTCTAAATGCTCTAGTTCACATTACCTCACATGGAGGTGAACAGACTAACCCACAGCTGGCACAGCTGCTGATCCCAGAGGAGCCCACATACCTGACCCAGAGCTTCCAGCTTATCAGTCCTCAGCCAGTTTCAGTCTCATTTTCTTCCCTCTGTATAAGGCACTGGAGCTTGTTGGACTAGCTGCAGTATTTCTCAGGATGATCAGGATAGGATAGAGCTGCTCACCTTACCTGGGCAACTGGTTCTGAGTGACAGATGAGGTCTGCTCTGTGTCCTCTGCCTGTTCTTCTTGCATCACTCCTGAGGTCCTGTGCACTGCCATTGACAACAACTGCTGAAACTGCCACATCCAAGAGGAAAGTAAGATTGGAGGCATGGGGCAGATCAGAATGAGCCTGTGAATTGCTACAGGCTTCGTGTCCCTCACCAGGAGACTGGGGCACTTTGAGGATGCTTAATTAGGAAATTTTGTTTAAGTGACAGCAGTTGCAGAGCATCCCATGTATCTCAAACAGGCGAGCAGGTTCCTAGCAAGACTTAATCTCTTCCAAAGAGAGCTGATCATTCTTGCCAAATGGGAGCTGTAGGTTTTCAGGACATCAGAAGCAGGCCATCTTTCTTTTAGTGTTGAAGGAACCATATTTAGTTGAGTATATATTGCACCTGGTCCGCATCATTCCCTGCAGCAGCTGCTCATCATTTCAGAGCAACACTTCAGAGAAATGGAAGTGTACAGACTTACTGTAAGGATAGCAAAGAGATTTAGCAAGTGTGAGCCAGGATGTATTCATAGGTGCTGTTGTGTTCTCAGTGCTTCCTTCTGTTCCTGCAGTGTCAGATGTACTTCCCAAAGACAGGGCTGATGTGGGTTTATGGGGATAATAAAAGATAAAGGAGACCATCTAAATAAATGAATTGGCCCAGAAAGGGACCTGAACAGGGCTAATAGTTCAAAGACATGTGGGCATCCAGTGTATTGTACTTGAAACACATGGTAATGCTCTGCTTGGAATTTCCTTGCTTTGAGTTGTGATAGGACCAAATTCCCACATGTCTGCATATACCTCCTACTTTATGTTCCCAGAATGGATGGGAGTGCAGTCTGTGTTAATGTTTCAAGGTTTAGAAAGTAGATCAAAAGAAAAAAGAATTGTCTATTCAGACTTTACCGTACAGTTCTTAGTTTCTGGAAAAAATACTTTTGATCAAGTGGTCCTGGATTTTTGAGACTGTCATCTAGGAGGCTGAGACTACACTTCTGACTGTGTAGAGAAAACTTTTGCTTCTGAGAAATGTCTTGGGTTTTCACTTACCTTTGAAATTCAGACCTGTGGTTCTCTGTTTCAAGGGCCTGCAGCTAATAAGAAACAAGTCTTAAACAACTCTGAAAGCAAAATATCTTTCCATCTCTGACCACACAGCAGTAGTACAACATGCCTTGCCACCTCTCTCCTCAGATACACAGGCAGCCTTCAGAGAAAATTTGCCTGTCAGAGGATTCCTGGTCAAGTAAAAACAGAGTAAGTTTCAGTTGTTTCCTGTTTCCTTCAAAGGACAATGTTGGAGCCAGTAAACTTTCAAGACAGGAAAAAGCTGTGGAGAGACAAAACCTGACAACTTCCCTTTTGATCTCCATAGAGGACTAGTGCTTATTTCTGTTTCTGGAAGGGGAAGCTGGACGTGAGGTGGATAGGTCTGCAGCCATTCAATCTGCCTGTGAATTCAACTATTTTTTAACCTTATTTTTGTCTGACTGCAGATTTTCTTGTTGTACCATGGATGGCTTTCTGCATAAGGCACTTTTGTTTGGACATAAAAACAAATCAAGAAGTTTCTGTCTATTCCTTGAATTTGCTAGTTTTCAGGAGACTGAACACATCAAACCACATTTTAATGGGTGTGTTTTAAATGTTGGAATTGATTTGTCAAGTGCAAGGCACAAAAAATGGAGAGTTGCCTGTCTTTTGTAAGAGCCATGTCTCCTTGTCATTTTTGCCCATTGTATATAAGCAGTAGCCATTGAGGTCACATAATATCTATACCATTGTCCAAGGAAGTGAAGAATGAAGAGATGTCCCTGAGATATATAAGCACTGGGGCATTCTACAAAGAAACTTATTCACATTTACAAAGTCATCACTGCATTCAAAAAGCAGAAAACATTGCTTTCAGTAGTGGCAGAAGCCTTTAAATCACTGACTTCCTTTACTTTTTTCCCTGTCTTCAGTGTATCTTGCAGTTGGAGGACTGAGAAGAACACCCAGTAAGGGCTACCTCAGGCTTGGTTTGGTTTTGCTTCCTTTTCAAAGATGAGCCTAATCCTTCCCTTACAGGTTTTATTCCACTATTATGCATGAACTCTCCAACTGGAAAACTCAGTTGAAAAGGCATACACAAGTAAATTTTTAAAGACAAGCATTTGATTATGTTTCTGGCCTTTGTCTTCAGCTGGTGGTACACAGCCATGGTGATCCTAGCAGGAGCTGCACTGGACCTCTGCAAGGAGCTATGTAGGGCAGACAGGCACTGAACACATAAACTGCTCTGTAGAGGGTTTCAGGTCAATCCCAGTCTTGGAGAACCAGACTGTTTGTATCATCTGTTCTTGCACTCTCATCTTAGGTCTCAGATATGGTTTTAATCTGAATTATTTGATCAAGTTACATTTTGGTTTTATAACTGTTTTTCTGCAGAGGACTTGTTTAGCTAAAAGGCTGTGAGAATTTATGGTCGTTTCTTGTCACTTGTGCTTTCAACCTCTTGGTTGAATGATAAGGTGGTAGTAAAGACCTCTCTATTCTCTTTCCAGAGTGGATATTTTACTCATATCTAGGCTTTTCCCAAACTGCTCTGATTTGGGTAAAGGAGAAGAAAAGGTCAGGTGTCATATGTGTTCTCAAGAGACTCCAAAGGTGTCTTTTCTATTGTAAAAATCAGAAGAAATCGAAGTGGTTATAACTATTTGACCAATTCATTCCAATACTACTATTTTCTTAAGGCCAAGGTTTTTGTGAGGCCTTTCTGTAATTAGTTGTCTGTGCTATCAATTTTTTTTACGTTTAAGGGAGAAAGTAATTCCATTTGCAGATTGCCACTCTTGTCCATCTGTCAGATGGGTGTGTATTTTCAAGATGAATGCCTGTTTCTGATTTCTCCCATTAGAACAAAGGTTACTCTGTCATTGTCCTCAGAAAGCTTTTGGACTAGCTTTCTTTGGTGTGTGCATGCCCTTTTTTTGGTACAATGCTGAGTACCCTGTTGGGACTCTAGTAGTGACCAAAGGGACAGAAGGAATTTTGGGGATAAACCCTGTTCACACGGCTAAAACTCTGTAAAACCACCATATTGATCTACTGGAAAGTGATGGAGAGCTGGGCTCTGTATTTTGTGGTCCCACTGCCCATCCCAGCTGAGATGAACCAGCTGCTGTCCTGCCACCTCTGAATATGGGGTTCTCCAGCACCAAATGTGGGAAGGACTTGGGAAAGCAGCAGCCCCTGGGCAGGCTGGCATTTCCACACCCTCTTTATGCGCATAGTATTGGCACGTAAATGCTCTTGCTCAATCCTATCAGCTGCATATCATTCTATTCTGGGGAAGGTGAGAGCAGTGCTGGAAATGACTCAGCTCCAAAAGGTATCAGCTTTACTCCTTTTATCCCTCCAGAGTTGTTCCTTGCTTTAGGTTTGTGCGGTAGCTACCGTACACAGGGGAAACATCACTTTTTTAGAAAACAACAATGAGAAATGCCATGGCTGCCTGTCAAGTGAAAGCATTTGTCCTTTGGAGTTTATATGGCTGATGAGTTCTCTGCACTTCAGCAGTGCTCTGTTTTGCCAGGGGGTTTAAAAGGTCCTTGAGAAGCCTCTACAGCAAATGAGGGAACCTTGGCAAGATCCTGCATTACACCATGCCCTGCCCAGCATTCCTGTAGTTCTTACCATTTCCTGCCCCTTACAACATGGCTGTGACTTTGGACAGCAAGCACATTCTGTGTTTTAAATGTCTTATCGTTGAGGGTTTTACAGTGTGCAGTGCATTTGCACAGGGGCAGGGGGATTTTTGGTTTGTGTGATTATGTGCTGTTTTGTGACTGTTCTGTTTCCTCTCACATCCTCCTTCCCTGTCTCTTGTATCTGAAACATTAAATTAAATCTAACACAGCAGTACTTTCAGAAAGAGGCGACACTTGGCTGTGCCAGTTCCCCAGTGGCTTTAAACTGCTGGCTGCAATACTGCAAACACATTCAGACCCTGGCTTGGCCAGCAGTTCCCCCCAGCTATCTGCATGTTTCCTCTCCAGGCTTTATTTTACCTACACTATTGGAGACTCTGGAGTCACAGCCTATGTCTCATTGTTATGCATGGATGGGAAATATTCCTGTACTTATTTGCATTCATTAGCTGTTGGGAGCTCCTCTGTTGAGGTCTCTAGCCTTGTTTTTACAGTGCTTTTGGCAGTGTTTCTGCACTTGGTGTGCGAATTTTTATGATCTGTTGCATGTTATTCATGCAATTTCCTGCCCTGTAATGGTATCAGTTTTCCAGACACAGAGGAATACAAACGAAAACCCAGGAGCCTGCATTAGCATAAAATGTCCCAGTTCTGTCAGTTTGATTAATTTGTCTCTTTGTCTCCACTCTATATGATAAGTGCTATTAATGGTTGCAACACTTCATATGTCAAAGTCTTTCTTCCTAATGACTTGAAAATGTGGTTTATTTCCCCCTTTTTTGTATTATTTTTCTCATTTAGCATTCCACTCAAGTATAGATTTATGCCATGCTCTTTCATTATCTTACTGGTTGCAGCACTGGAGTGATTACATATGGTGTAGGGTATGAGCGAAGATGCGATCCCAGGGGCAGCAGCTGCTGATGCAAGCTGAAAATAGATCCAGCGTATGCTCAGCACTTTTCCCAGAGGTCTTTTATTTATTAGGAACAGTCTTGGTACAGGACAGCTCGGACCCTCATTTAGCAAGATGACTTTTTGCCTTTCAAGAACAGTGCGGTGACTTTGCTCTATTTACTGACTGCTGTGTAATTTTTTTTTTTCACCATCTCCTGTGGAAGCAGAGACTATACCTAACATAAATTGTAATATAATCCTGATTTATAATGAAGTCAAGAAATGACAGGCTCCATTTGGAGTAATGGAACTTGACAGATCAAAGGTTTAAATTAAATAATCCTATTTGTAAGACAGCATTTGTACATGGTACACTGATTTAAAATGAACTTCAGTTCTTCTTCAATGAATCCTGTACCATTCTCTCTGTTTTACTTTCCATAGAGGCTTTTTGGGGGATAAAGTTCATTTGAAGAGAACAATTTTTTATTTGAAAACATGTATGGAACAATACATTGTTTTCTTTCCCAAAGTTCTTGCAAATTGTTTCACAGAAGACAACTTTAATTACAGAAGAAACATTAATGTAGGTCACTTATTCAGGCCAAGCCACAGCTAACCTGCTTCAGTGGCCAGAAGAGGCCAATTGCTGAGAATGAAGAGATGGAGGATGCTGGAGAGAAAATGGTGAGGAGGGTTGTGGCTCGACTCGTCCCCCCCCAGGAGCGGAGGTTCATTCTCACGGTGATTTCTGTGGAGGGAGAAGGTCACCTCCTCCTTGCTGTCCTTCCTTCCCTTACAGCAATGGAAAGGTGGTTCTGCCGTGGCTGCTGGAAGCTGGCAGTAAGCACTGGAGTGGGGGTTGGTGGAACAAAAGGCTTGCGGAGGAAAAAAAGAGACCAGGGAGGGAGCATGAGATGCTGCAGAAACGATCAAAAAGGCAATGGGATAAAAACACTAAAGGTACAGTGCATGATTTTTTTGGCTTAGATTGAGGGAAGCTGTTTTAGAAAAAGCCCCCTTCTCTTTTCTCTCACTCAGCATTGTGGTTTTGTCTTCCTTTCTAGCTGTATTTAGTTGAAGCTGCCCTCTCCAGCATCTTTCTAATTTTCCTTCATACCTGGCAGGGATGTGGCCCTTTCCCCAGGAGTCTGCTCTCACCCTGGACCAGCCTCCCATGCTCAGGCAGAAAGGTGCCAGTGTGTGTGTTCAGCTCAGTAACGTGCCTGTTCTTCCTGTGTCACCCTGCCACCATCACCCTTCTTTCCTGGGAAGACATGGAAGGTGTGGGAGGTCAGGGTGGGCACTGCCCCACAGGGTCCCACTCGGGGAAGGGCAGCCTCTCCTTCCCTGGGGCTGTGAGAACCATCTGCCTGGGCTGGAGCTTCAGCACCATGTCTGCCCCGCAGTGAGTGGTTTCAGGACCAGGCAACTTCTTTCTCCTCTTTGTGGTGAGCTCCAGCAGACAGTGAAGATGAGATGACTGCTAAGGAGGGTGTTGCTGGGGCTGGAGCCCAGCCTGGGGACATGGTGCGAGAGGCTCCTGCTCCCACGTCCTGCTCTCTATGCGATTAAGAACTTTTTTCCCCAGAGCTTGCAGGGAATTAATAATTTCTGTTAATTAGAAACCAAGCCAAATCTCCCCAGTGCGCTTAAGAAAGAACAGGACTCAAGAGTGTCACTGAGAAATGGGAGGAAAAACAAGCTCACAAAGCCAAAGTGGTGCAGGCCAGTGGAAAAGGTGTAGGATACTCTGCAAGGAGTATCCATGCAGCAAACACAGCATTGGTATTGTGTGGGCCCTTGCTCCTCAGCTAGGGAAAAAGCCAGCAAGGCCCAAGAATAAAAATCCATCAAGAGGTTTTAGAGTTGCTGCTGGTAGCTTGCAGGCTGCCCATCTCCCTCCTCCAACAGACATGTGCATGGCTACAGGCATGGCTTTCTGTTCACTTGGAATTAATGGGATTATATACAGCAGGAGAGGAGGCAGGGTACACTGAATTCTGTGAATACAGAGCTTCAGCCTGTGCTGCTTGATCTTTAGAAAAATAGAAGTAAAACAAAATAAAGTAGCAAGAACCAATTTCAGAGTGCTTCAGTATGCACATAAACTAGTTTTCATTGCTCACAGCACACATAAATACACACTGGTGACTGAGGCAGCAGAGTAACACTTAGCTGTTCGTTATTTTATCAGGCAGTGATAATTGTAGTTAATATTTTCTTAGTAGTGTCTCTGAGAGTTTATTTATGCTGTTAATAATCTGAGCAGCTGTAATGATGCTGGCTGCCAGAGCTGTAGCCTTTTAGAATCACTCCAGTGTGGCAATGATAGGATGGTAATAGAAATCCAAGGAAAAAACGATCTTTTCGGAGCAGATGGGACTGATTCAATCCCTTTCACACACGTTCACATTATCTAGTTTCTTTCTCACACTAGCATGCGTGGGTGCACGTGAGCATATGTAGTCACACACACACACACACAGATAGCTGTAAAGTCCCACCTTCTACCCTCTGAGGAAGTCAAGCTGGAAATGCCATCATTTTTCTATGTGAAGTCTGTCTGGGGCTTCTAGGGTACATTTTCTACTCCTTAATTTCTGGGTAGATCTTAAGAATATCATATATGAAGCAGAAAGGGGAAAGTCATTTCCCTGGGGACAGCCCAGAGCTGGGCACAAGGTCGTGGCTGCACTGGGATGCTGTTGCCCAGCCTTCCCATCTTTCCCTGCCTTTGATCTCTTTACTATGGGTCACTCCTGCTAAGCCTGCACTCCTTTAGGGACTAAAAGAGCTATTTACCTTTTACTCATAGCAGACATGAAATCTCAGCAAGAAGGCAAATGCCTACAATTTTTTTCTGGTGGGATTTACAGAGCCTAGTTAACCTTTTGGGCCACCGAGAGAAGAGTTAACTGCTCCTTGTGGAGGATGGGAAGGAACCAACTTTGCCAGCTCAGCAGTGGCTGGTTCTCCTTGCAAACTTGCATTGCTGAGCTGAGCAGCATTGCAGGTCATTGATGAAATGTTCCAAGCAGTGGAACAAAAGCCATCGTAATCCTCAGATCTGTTGTAGCCATGCAAAAACAAAAACAAGGTGATGGCAGAAGAATTGCACATCCAAATACCAGAAATTAAACAGCAAGGCAGGGAAGGAGAAGGAAAACTGGAACAAATGCAGCATTTGGCAGGTTTTCTTTTAAAAATGGGAAGCTGGGTCAGTTTTACACAGATTCAGCCTACCAGTTAATAGCTGTAATTGCTTGGTTACCTCATGAAGTGCAATAGTAAAGCCTTTTACATTCATTTCCATCCACAGCCCAGCAAGAGCATCTCTGGATTTAAAATGTTACAGTGTTTGCTGGGCAGCGCTGTCTGCTGCCCAAGTGTAAGGATGGCAGAGATTTTATCCGCTGTGCTATGCCAGCGCAGGGTGACAGGCAGAGCCAGAAGCATGGGGGTCGTCAGCCCTGTGGAAACGACGCCAGGGCATCCATGAGCTGCTTCGGATGTTACCCAGCCCTGTCTCCTGAGCCTGCTTCTCCTCCAGCTCCTTTGTCTTCCCATTTAGTGCTCGTCCTCAGAGTGCAACCTTGCGGTTTTTTAAATCATATCTGACAGAGCCTGCTTCTTCCTCTCCTACACTGCATGGAGTATAATAGTAGGGCTTGTAGTGAGGTGGCTTGCTGTGCAGTACTCCTTGTTTTTATAAAGTAATTACAGTGTATTTAATGCACTGTGTATTTAATACACTATTACATAGTTTGTGTGCATAAATACATTCTGCCATGCCTGGGAAAGAGGAGTATTGGTGAATTTACAAGTCTTGGTAATTTTTCAGTGTTGTTGTTCTTACTTGTATATCAATTACAGCTTTGGAAACTCTGAACCACTCATCTAAGCACCCCCCTGAATTAGCAAAATTCTACACGCATCTTTATTTTCTGCCTATTTTGATATTTCCTAATGTAATTTGGAAGCTTCTAGGATTCTTTCTTTATTCTAAAAGTTCTGAAACTGCTTTTGTTTTCCCTTTTTCTACCCACTTTGGCTCATGTTATGCACTTAAACAGATCTTTCACAGACTCCTCTCACAATTTATATTCTGTGAAAGCTTTCCCACTCCTTCCTCACCCCCCCTTACTGCTAACACTTTCTCTTGTTTTTCTTTCTTTTTTAATCTTGGGGTCAGTTTAATTTTCCTTTTGCAAAAATGTGGGACTAATTTTAATTTTAAATTACAGTTGCACTTTAATTCTGATGATGCTTTTTGGTTAAAATCTGTTCATTTCTGCTTGTTTCTTCCCCACTGGTTTCAGTATGGCTTGCACAGGCACCCAGGGAGCGAAGGCAACATTTCTGCTGAGCCACCTTCTTGTGTCATCCTTTGTTACTGTGTTTCTTAAGATGCACCTTGCACTGGAAAACACAAAAGTATTTGAAACAGCCAGGTATCACAGCCATGTTTCCCTTTGCTTTCTCTGCCAGTTCATGCCTGAGTGTTTAAACTGCTACTTAGTGCCAGTGATTTTTACATGTGCTTTGTTGATTGAGTAACGTTGTGGCCATCTTGTCCCTTTTGAGAGACTGTTCTTTGGAACATCTTCATCTCTAATTTTCTTTTTAACACCTTCAGTCAGAGTCTCATCTTAGCAGCCCCAAAGTTCTCCTCCCAAAGTCTTTTCACCTAGGCTTGCCTGCAGGTATTCTCTTGGCCATAACCTGGAGTTTTCTGTGTTCTTGTTATGCCATGGACAACCTCTGACATCAACAACATACCCCAAGCCACAGAATTAGTTAGAAAAAATATAATAAAATGGTATTTGACTTCAAAACAGGTTACTGAGTGAGATTTTAAAATAAGGGCTCTGGCAGGTATCACATGGTGGGTTTGCTTGCAGGGGTTTAAGAAGTTTCCCCCTCCAGTCCAAGAGCTGTTTTGCCAAAGGTGTTGTTCTGCTGTGAGGTGGCAGAGAGAGGTGCACCACATAGCTGCCTTCCTGAGCTGCCCAACCTCTCATGACTGAGTTTCTCTGTGGCCCAGAGGAGCAGCCATATGGCAGGCAAATGTCCCTTTTTGCTCAGAAGACTGCTGTGAATGGTAGAACCTCGGGCTGCCCAATGGGTACATCTGGCAGGGACATCTAAACACCCAATGTTTGGAGTAGATGTGATGCAGGCAGTGCATCCCTGCTATGGAAGAGCACTGCATCTTCCCATCCTATAGCCTTTCAGTTTTCCAAGTGTATTCATTGATCTTTGGTAAGATGCCTGCATCTTCCTGCACAGAGATGTGTCTGCAGCAAAGTATCAGGCTTATGCCTATGATTTCTACCTTCCTTCTCAATAAACAGTGTATATTCCAAAAGGTGTGGCAAATTCAACAAATTGCTGTTTCCTCAGAATTTTCAGAGATGCTGAAAATGTGCAGGGATACTGTCACGATTTCCAAAAGTAAATTCTTTGCGTTGATTTGAAACCAGTCTCACTTTTGAAAGGTTGAAAGAATTTCAATTTGGCTTCAGTAACTCTGAGAGGAAATAAAACTAGAAGTTGTGGATTAAAATAAGCATTGCAGTTGGATCAGAGATTATTTTTACTTTTACTACACTCTAGGTTATTTTTTTAATTTCCTAGACATCTTCTGATTCTCTCTTCCCCTTTGGTTCCTCTGACATTATTGGCCTCAGACTTAAGGCCTGGGGTTTTTGAGAGTGCTTCAAAGCTGGGGCTATTGCCACAGTGAATTTGACTCAGACAAACCTAACTATGTGGGTGCCTCAACTCTTACACTCCACCCGTGAGCCGTGTGTGGCCAAGTGCTGACATAACCAGTAATATGGTCATCGATCCAGTGGCTGTTTACGCCATCTTTGCGCTTGGCAATCAGTTCCAAGCCACTTGCCCCGCTGTCAGCGCTGACGCACTTCTCACGGCGCAGTGGACACAGTTTGCGATTATTGCTTCCCATCCTCCAGGCCAGCCTAGCATGAGTGACTTCTCCTTCCTCCCTGTCTCACCTCCTGCGGTCACACTTGCCACATTGGAATGCTCTGCCGGCACTGAGGGATATTGGTCTCTCCTTCCCTTTCGGGTGCCGAGGGAGGAGGCTTTTTGAAGTGCTCGTGCTGCCTCTGGATGTGTTCATTATGCCAGAGAGAGGAGAATGAGAAGTCACTTGGTTTCCCTCTACTCTCACACAAACAGTCAGGGCTTCTAGTGTAAATTTGTTGTCTGGCCAACAGCTGGGATTTCAGGGGGGATGGCTGAGGGAGGCACTTGTAGGGTTTTTTTGTTTGAAGGCACAAAATTGGATGTTGGACAAGCACTTCCAGTGTGGCATCTTCTGTAAAAGTACCACTAAGGGCAGTTAAGCATCTTCTTAAACCTCTCAGTTTGACAGCCTCAAGAGGCTGTTGTGGAGGATGCACTGGAAAAACACCAGGATACTCCTTAGAACACTCAGGGTGTGGCTTTGCAGATGGCAGTTTTTCCAGGGGGACTTTTGAAATTAATAATTGGGTAATGGGCCTCCTAAAGAAAGGAGCTGTGTGTCCACTTTCTCTGCTCCCCTGGTGTGCATTCGTGCCCAGAGAATGCGTGGTGATCATGTGGTGGCCTCCCACCCCTGCAATGTGATGTGATGTCTGTCACTTGGTCTTCAGGTTACTCTTCTGCACAAAATTTGTATGCACTACCAAAAGAGGCAGAATGTTAAACTGGGGTTGGCAGAGTATCTACTTAATTTTAAAAATGTTTTTAGAGTGAAAACAAAGGCCTCTCTTTGTTGGTCTTTTCCATCAGCTTCTTGTACATTCCTTTGTTGTTTAAAAGGTTACATAAGACAAAAATCAGCTGATCTTCTCACACCAGTGGAATTTTTAAAGAGTGATTACTCATTTTAGGAGCTCCACAGCCATATGAGCAAATAAATAAGGGAAATGCATTTGCAACCTGCTGGTGAGAGAACATTTAAATGCTGTTAAATTAAAGAGGGGAAATGCAGTAAAATACTGGTGTGGCATTGCCTTACAAAAGTACTCTGCTGTTTATCATCTCTTCTGATTTTTTCCTGCCTCCTGCATGTTCCCACCTTATGTAAAAGGATCATGGTTTCAAAACAATTCCTGCCTGTGTGCATGTATAGGAACAAACCGTGATGTCTTAACACCGTTGGTTTTACACATGTGACTGACCTGCTTGAGCCTAATAATATACTTAAATCTTTCAGAGAGTTTTCCAAAACCAAATAGGCTCAAGCTAGGAAACAGCCAGGCTTCACCATCCCAGGTAAAAATAACCAAGTAAATAACCAGGAAGTCTCTTAATTCTTAATGGAATAACAGCTTTGGTGACTGATTGTGGTTATCAGATTACCCTCTGAAAATAACTTCTGTGCTATACTTGCAATTGGCTGTAGAAGAAAAAGAATACACTGTGTGCTAATTTTAGCAAATAAGATTAGAGTTAATATTTAATCCCAGAGACCTTCTTCAGGCTGTGGAAAAAAATAGCAGCAGTTAACTGTCACTAATCTTATCTTCTATTTTTCTAGCATGTGTTTGATTATATAACTTGTAGTGCTGGGAACCCGCTGGCTGAGTGAGAAGTTGGTGGTTTGTTGGCTACATGCTTGGGCATATTAGACAACATTAGGGCTGAGATGGATTAAAAAGCTCTATATGTGCCTTTGGACTGCAGTAGCAATGCTGAAAGGCCAGTAAAACAGGTACCACAGTAGACCTGCTATGAAACAATATGTGAATAACTGATTCATTTGGATTTCTGCAAGAAACAGTTACATTTCTGCTATTTTTCTATCCAGTTGTTTTAAATAATACTTAGTTTGAGATTTGATATTCAGCGTGTGAGGTTTGATCCAATCTTCCTTTCTTCCTTCCCCACAAAATGGCTTAATTGAACTGATGATTGGAAATTAAGAGATGAGGGGTTTCTAAATGTTCTTAGGTGCCGGATGATGAATTTAACCTGAAAATCAAAATACTAAAAATATAAACCATTAACCTACAAGCAGCTTGCATGCTTCACAGCAAACCTATCAGTGCTCCTATTGAGTTTTAACAAGTCTACTCAAATGTGTAAAGATAACAACATGTGCCTGCGCTGCTCTGTCACGACTTGTGCATTCTCAGTGGGTCTGAAGGTCTCACCACCGAAATTACCCCCTGTTCAGTAGGACTTAGCAACTAATGTTCTGCAGATTTCATTGTACCCCTGGAGGGAAGGAGAGGGCTCTGCCCTCTCACGCCATCACCTATGAGCTTATTCTTTGCATGTGCCCCAGGTATGCTTTATTTGGAAAGGAACAATTGCATGTGCATTTGCTGTTGAACTTTATTGCTTTTTCTAGCAGATCTTTGGCACTGTGCCCTCATTAACACAGAAATTAGCCCTGGAAAAGTCTACTTAATTAAAGCCCAGCGCTCCAGAACAAGGTTGTGCTTTGTTAGTTTTCCTTTGCAGTGCCCAGACATAAAGTATCCATCATCTTCCCTGCAAAGCCTTCCAAGACCGCTCTGAATCGACTGTTAGGTTAAGAGTCGGGGAAAAAAATCCCTATGTTTTAATTTCTTTTTGCTGCAAATGCCAATAGCGCCCCATAGCAAACCAGACAGTTCTTCTCTGTTCTTGATGTTAGTTTGCATCAGATTTCTGTAAACATTCCCTTGCTCCATTTTAGATACTGCCTTGCCAAGTTTTACATTCCTACATGTTTACAGTGATCTTTTCTTGCCCTTAATCACTTTTCCCCTCTTTAAATTGAAGTCAGACTTTGCTGGCATTTCGCAGGGGTTGACCTTCCCTGCTCCAGATGCAGCTTTTCATACAGATGCCATTCCGAGCAGGGTTACCAGACATCCATGTTTCCTTTGGAAATAACCTTCCTTCCCACCCCCCATAAGAAATACTGTCTGTGCAGAATTGGAGGATTTTGTCTATTTGTCTGGGATTTTGAGACATCTGGAAGTCTGGGCGGCTCGCTAATGAGCATGCACTGATGAACTCTGCGGCGCACAGTGAGTCCGGCCCATCCGCAGAAATGTCAGCCCTCCGCTTGTACTCCGAGGCCACGTCCCATGTGTTCAGAACAGCACAGAGGCCTCCATGGCATGCCTGATCAGCCCTCGCGGAGCACATGGGTACAGCAGAGAGCCAGAGCCAGTTCACCCGCAGTGCTGTGTCTCCCACGGTGCCTGTGTGTGTACAGATATGTTTAAAATAGAATTTCTGACCCACAAGTCCCTTACAAAAAGATGGTGTTCCCAATGTGAAAGTGAGCTAACCCTCCTCCTAATTTTAGAATAGTACAGGCCCAGAACTAGAAGAATGCTTTGCTAAAAATGCACTATTTGCATCTGTAATTCTGCCTCCTTTACTAGCATTTAGTGCTGACTGTCTTCTCATTCCCCCATCCAACAGTGATCAATAGTCTTTTCCTTGAATTAGCCAGTTTTTCATTAATGACCAGTGCAAAAGGGAAGGCAGAGAGTCTAACAACAATACAACTATTTCTCCAAAAGGAAAAAGCATTACCCGGAATGCATCAAGGAAATGTAATGAGAGATGATGGAGGAAAATAAGGGAAATATTTCCTCACAAGGAGGTTTTAAGTAGAGTCTGGCAATGATCTCCCGAAGGAAGTAGTGGAAGTCTGGTCACTTAAATCAATTAGGACTAACCAGAGCATCGCACTCCCCAGGACTCTGTAAGGAGAAAAGCAATGTCAAACTGAACTAAAATAGACTTTGCGTGCTTATTTTCTGCAGGGCTGCTGTCTGTGTTTTGCTGGTAAATTCAATATGGCTAATGCTGATTAACATCTCTTGATGGTGATCATATCATTGCATTGTTTCCAGCCTGTTCCTCAATAGCACACACTCACAAGGGCATGGCCATACAGAACACGTCCCCCGGCTCGGCTGGCTCAGTCCGAAAGACAAGAGGCAGATAAAGGGCAGAAGAAGTTGTTTTCTCTCACCTTAACCCTGGTCAGGCTTGTTATCACCACAACGCTGAATTGACGCAGACCTCCCTACTGCACACTGACCACAGTGTACCTGTGGCAGCACAGCAGAGGCAGGAGCTGCACATGGACTTGGTCTCTTGGATTGCTGTAGAGCAAGGAGGTGTGCCAGGTACCTTAGGAAGGGCTGCAGTACCCGTGTCCTCTGTGCACTAGACAGTTCTAATGCATACAAGACCAACTGGGGACAGAAGCATGGCAAATAAAGTGCTTTATCCTTAGTCTTGGTGGGCTGTTTGGCATGCTCCAAGTACATGTAAGGGAAGCAAACAAGTAAACAGAAGGTAAAGAAATCAAGCCTCCAAGAAGCTAGGATCTTTGCTTTTCTCTCTATGTGAGCATTGTCATTTTATATGTATGCCTTACCTTTTCTCTGGCTAGTTTTCTACTAGCCAGTCAATTGTGTTTAAGCAATAGAAATGGGAAGAAATTGGAATAAGACAAAGGATTGAAAGGCAGGGAAGTAGTGACTTGGCATATGAGCTTGGACAGGGTGCCCAGTGGAGGTTCCCACAAACTGACCTGCCTGCTTAAACATTAATTTATACAGAAAATAAGGTTTAAAAGCAAACAACTCTTGGACGTCTTATTTTCCATAGAGAAAAAAAGACCCTGGAATTGTTGCTGGCATGGGTTTTACCCATCTAACAAAGGCCTCTCTCACGTGTAAATGAAGACAGTTATAGCAGAGAAATTATCTCTTTCCTTCTGCAAATGTAGATCAACTTGTTTTCACTAACTTTTTTCACTGGGATGCATCAGTCAGATCAAATAATTTTAAAAGACTGTCCTTATCTCTTCCTAGAGGAATGCCTGTGTGTGGTAGTACATGCAGCTTCAAAGCCTTTTCTTTCCCAATGTGCGGTGTTCATAGTCACGCTCCAGTGGCTCGATTCCAGCCTTCCTGCCAGAATGCATCAGATGCAAGCAGTCCCAAAACTGGTGGGGCCGAGGCAGGGAACCTGCCACGGGAGCCGATCAATATTTAGACAGCTTCAGGCAGCAGAGCTTGCGCTGGCTTTCACACTTGGCAGCAAGCTTTGCACCCGTTTGTTTCCAAAGTTATTGTTTGTGCAGTTTCAAGAATTGGCACTAGAGAGATTTGTGCCTGAGGGCAATGACAAGTGCCGGGTGCTTGAAAAGAAACTTTCCCCCTTTGGATCTGAAGATTGTGAGAGTGAAGGTTGTGTCACTGGGTAATATCTCCAAAGGAAGTCAAGGCACACATTTGCTCGGAGTTTTCATCATCCTTCACATGAGGCATCTGCTGGGCACCGTGGGGAGCCCACAGCACAGTCTCGTGCTCTGCTTCCAATACACCCAGCACAGAGCAGCTCTGACAGCTGCCTTGCTGCTGTTTGTTATCGTGGTGATTTACCTGGAGCAAAAGCCTGTGTCAGCGTGGGAGACAGCCTTGCTGTGGGGTTGTATGAGTCAGCCCGAGGCTGTGCAGAATGCCTGTGCTGGGGCAGCAGACAGGCAGGTGAAACCCTGGCCCAGAACAGAAAATTATTCTAATTTGCTTTCCAGCCATTCCACCTAGTGGCCAAGTGACACCACTGCCAGGAGAGCTGTGTTTGTGCTCCACAGTCCCTGCAGACCCACGCTGCTGCCGAGCTTACAAGATATGCAGCAATATGTAAGCCCCCACACTGAAGATCTTACCATCAGCCTGCGAGTAGCTCATTAAGTTCCCGAGCAATTTTGTTAATCATGCTGCATAGATAAAATGCAGATAGGCCTTTAGTGAGCTGATAATCTAACAAATAGGCAGAAAGTGTAACACTGATAAAGCAGAGATTGGTTTAATAGCCAGCTGTAAATCTTGGCAATTCTGTACCAGAGGCATATTGTTAAACAGGAATGTGCAAGTGTGTAAGTATGTGCATGAAAACGCACTGCTTCTTAAAATAGCAGATAGAGCAGTAATATGGATGGAATAGCTATTGGGAGCAATTTTAGAGGTGTTTTAAAATATTTTTCTCCCCATCAAAATCTGCAACACTTGTGGTGTTTTCATAATCTGCCATCATAAGTACAGATCTATGAATAACAAAGGCTTGTTTCTGGAAGTCAGGATTTTCTATAAAAATCTGTGGACTGTACCACTGGTCCTGAGGCAGTATAGGGCTTTATAGGCTTTTCATTGAGATGAACCAAATTATTCACTCAGATACACTCTAGTCACGAATTAGACCTTCGCAAATTCACGGCCTGATGGCTCACCAGCCTTTTGAGCAGCTTCTTTGCTCGGTGGCATTAATTCAGTTGGAAGAATAGTAAAAAGCAACTCACCTTCAGGGTATCCCATACCATCCCAAATATACCCTTCTGAGGAGCTGGGAAATGGGAGTTTCAATCTTCACAGCCTGAGGAAGGAACCCGGTCGCCTACTTTCTAGGTTCCCCTTCTGTCTTTAGGCCATTTTGCAAAAAATAAAAGGAGACAGCAGTACTTCCTCTTCTTGTTTGTTTTAAACGAAGAAACTGAGCTGGGGATGCCTACCAGAGACATCTGCATCCAGAAGGAGGTTGCAGGCTGTGCGTCCCAACCTCACACAGGCATGCAGGTGTTGGCTGTGTTGAATCCCATCTAGAGGCCTTTGCCTGGTATGCAAAGCATGGGGAACTCGGATAAATGAGTGCTACTTGCAAGAAAGGCAAGAAGGTGTCTCAGTGAATCGAGATTGAAGGGACTTACCAGGGTCATGTAGTAGGTGGTTGGTGCAATGGGAAATTGAGTTGTGGTCTTCCACGTTACAATTTTGTGGCCTGAAAGCACTGAATTTTCTTGTGCAGAAATCTTAATCCTTGATGGTATGTTGCGGTTCTGAAGCAGCCTCTTGCTGTTTCATGAGGAATAATTTTTCTAATCCCTTCGTTTCATACCCATCGGGAGAAAAAAATGTAAGAGAAGTTGGTGGCAGTCAAAGTATTTTTGTCAAAAATAGACAATATCTATAGTTTACTATGTGGCTTAGTGACTTATTTGATAGCTGTATGTAAAGATGCAACTGTAAAAAATGGGGAGGGGGGAAGTGTGTATTTTTTAATATATGGTATACTAATGTTAAACACAGATGGTATGGAAAGAAAACAAGATGAGTAGCAGTGCATAAGTCAGACCTGGAACAGTTGTCTGGAGATCACTCTCCTGGAAACAGTTGTTTCTCTTTCTACAAAGAGAATTGTGGGAAATTAAGTACTGAGGTGGGACTCAGAATAATTTCTACCATTTGAACTATAAATATTAATTTCTTTTCTGTGAGCTGTACCTCAGGCTCACTAAAATCAGGAACAGTATGAGGGAAATAATCTCCATGGGATGGAGGAAAGTTATGTAGTCTGTACTTACCTATTATGTATTCAGCAATGGCTTGCAAAAAGATTGAGAAGAAAAAAAGGAAATGGTTTGCTTTTGAAAGAGACAGAAAGATGCTTTCTGCTGAATTTTGCTGTAATACTAAGTATTGCCTTCTCAAAACACTTTTTGAATAAGTGGCATCTTAAGCTTGAAACCACTGTTCATTGGATCTTCCAGAGCAGAAAAATCAAAATTGAATTGGTGCTTTCATGGTTGGGTGCTATAGCAGAGTTAAAATGAAATCCATGTAAAACTTAGCAGTGTCCAGGCTAGTTTTGTCAGTCTTTTATTAAGGGAGAGACTTAGTTCATAGGTCTTCAAGGTACTTGGGGAAAATAGTCTCAGTTCAACCTGTACAGTGATGTACAGGAGCAACACAAAGGGAGCAGCGCTAGTTCCTGGATGTAGCATCATTGCAGGTGTGACAGAAGAGCAGCTGATGCTGAGCAGTATTTATTTCTGAATGCCAGATCTGTTAGTTTATCTAAGCACATGATGAAGGACTTGGGATGATAGCAAAAGCTGATGGTAACACTGGCAATTTTCCTCTCTACTTTTGCAGGTCACTGTCAGGGGATTTGGTCCATTGTTACAGTTCGCCTACACTGCTAAGCTGTTACTCAGCAGAGAAAACATCCAGGAGGTCATCCACTGCGCTGAGTTCCTGCGCATGCACAACCTGGAGGACTCCTGCTTCAGCTTCCTTCAGACACAGCTGCTGAACAACGAAGATGGCCTGTTCCTGTGCAAAAAAGATACCACCTGTCAGCGCATGCACGATGAGGAGAACTCCGATGGAGATGAGGAGGAGACGATGGAATCAGAGACGTCAAAGATATCTTGCCCGAGGGAGAGGATGCACCAAGAACCCTTCAATTTTGAAACCACTGTTGCTGGAGCAGACAAAGGCGAAGGGATGCTTCCTGACTCTGACATGCTGAGAGATAGCAAGGACAATTTGGATAAAGATGCAGTAACACGGTACCCCAGATACAAGAAATACCAGCTTGCTTGTACCAAGAATGTCTACAACACATCACACATCAGTACCTCAGGTTTTGCAAGCACATTCAGTGAAGAGAGCTCTGGAAATGGCCTCAAATCAGGACTTGCTATGGGGCAGATAAAAAGTGAGCCTCAGAATGAAGAGAATGATGAAGAAAGCATCACACTTTGCCTGTCTGGAGATGAACCTGACATCAGGGATAAAGAAGGGGATGTTGAAATGGACAGGAAACAGCCAAGCCTCACTTGTGTCGACAGGCCAAAAAGTGGGTCTTCTCCTTCTTGCTTGCGGTCTTTCTTCAACAGAACAAAAAGCATAGATTTGGTTGGCTTCCCCAGCACTTCCCAACAGCACTTTGGCAGGAGTCCAGCATGCCCTTTTGAAAAAGGGACAACTCAGGGTGACCACAAAACTGATTATGTCCCTTTCACAGGGAACTATGGACAGTCCCATGCCATGCAGAAGGATGCTTCCAACTTCACAGTGGGATCACCACTCAGGGGGCCCGGCTTTGAAACTCTCTGTAAGCAAGAAGGGGAACTGGACAGGAGGAGTGTTATATTCTCTTCAAATGCTTGTGACCAAGTAAACACTTCGGTGCATTCATATTCTGGTGTGAGCAGCTTGGACAAAGACCTCACTGAGACTGTGCCAAAGGGTCTGTGGGCTGGCAGTAGCCAGTCTCTCCCCAGCTCTCAGACCTATTCGCACAGCGGACTGACAGCTGATCACTTGCCGGGAAGGATGCGGCCGAACACCAGCTGTCCGGTGCCAATTAAAGTTTGCCCTCGCTCTCCTCCTCTGGAAACCAGAACCAGGACCTCCAGCTCGTGCTCTTCCTACTCGTACGCAGAGGACGGCAGCGGCGGCTCTCCCTGCAGCCTGCGTCTTTGCGAGCTCTCCTCTTCCCCTTGCTCCCAAGGCCCCCGATTCCTGGCGCCCGAGCACCAGGAGCCCGGCGTGGTGGGGGATGGATTGTACAACCCGGTCCGAGCCCAGATTAAATGTGAGCCATCCTATGGAACAAACTCCAGCGATGAGTCTGGGTCATTCTCAGAAGCAGACAGTGAATCATGTCCTGTGCAAGACAGAGGGCATGAGGTAGGGATTTAAGATAAGTACATATATCACAGTTGTTATGACCCAATTAATCTCTCCTTGATTCTCTCAAATGACTTTGCATTTCCCGAGCACTTTCTTTGTTTATAGGGGCAAAGAGTAACTTCTGGTTATTTCCTCATCAGCTGAGTGCGCATGGTTGACTTCACATTAATAGGTCTGCTTGATCTCTGAGGTGTTCAGCACTTCTAAAATTTTGGGTATAGGAAAACAGCAAACTGCTGAATTATAAGAGTGCATTGATGTGCTTAGGAGTCTGCCAGCAGTGTCCTGTCTTCCTCTCTCCCTCACCCACTTCTGTGGCACAAAGCACTGCTCCTTATTCTTAATTTGCTGAGGTGATTCCACCTCCACTTGTTACTGCTGTGGGTGTGTCTGAGCAACCTCAAGCTGTGCCTTTCCTGACTCCAAGGGTTGGGCAGCTTGCTTGAAGAGCCAGGCTGCATGTTGCCAGCAGAGGTGTGAAATCATTCAAACAATTGTATAGCTGGCCACCCTGTGCTGTGGGAATAGCATTCAAGTCATTTTCACACACATGTGTGTGTGTTGCACATTCAGGTACTGGGTTTTGCCTCTATTATGTGACAACTTGAGATCATGTTCCCTGCCTGTGACATTTTGTTCGGCGTTCGAGCAGCCATGGCACGAATGGTTTCAGAGAGAAGTTATCCTTTAATTTCCAGGATAGTTAAGGGAATGATGAGAATGATCTGGGGCTGAAGAGCAAGCTGTCAATTTTCATGTAGCTCTCCCAGGAGGGGGAGGAGAAAGAGGGGCCCTCTCTAAAACTAGAAATAGGCCAGCTGAAGATGCTGCAGTGATAACTGGCTAACCATGACCAAATAAACTGTCTGTGTGAAGTCACTACTTTGAGGGCAGACTTAAATCAAGGAGATGTGTTGTGGAGCCCAGAAAGTGGAAAAGACTGGATGCTTATTCACAGTTTCATTAGGAATCTGCATGACCTAGAGAACATCGGGGTGAAATCAGGTATCAGGTTCCTCTAGTAATGCCAAAAAACTCCACTGAGAGCTTTTGCTTCAATGTGAGGAGCAACAAGTGCTCATATGCTGAGAGGAGGGTTCATATGCTGGCAGCACCTAGTTCAGAACCATGTGGGCTTAGTTATGGAGTGGGGATGAAAAGAGTGAATTTTATTCTATCCCTCAGTCTTTATTCCAGCTACATGCCAGGCTTTATTTTTCAGGCAGATGTGGGTGCTTCCTTTAGTTGGCTGCTTAGCTTTCAGAAAGGGCTGAAGAGCCAGAGGAGCCTCTGGAGTCCTAATCCCTGGTCACACTAGACCAGTGATTCTGAGAGGACAGTTCTTCTTCATCCTCGTGTCGTAAGCAGGGGATGATGCAGAAGGGAGAGGAGTCTCTTTGGGAGGCTGTCTGGGATAGTCTGCAGGAGATCTCATTTGGGAAGCCCTACAGCAGCACAGGCCATAGCTGGGTTACTCAGTGAAGTCCTGTCTTTACAAGGGGCAGAGGGCAGCAGGGACCAGGGACCATCCATTTCCACCCATGTGTGCTGCTTGCTCAGCATGAGGCAGCGCAGAGGGCACAGGTTAGCCTTTTGAGATTTGATAATTAATTAGCTGTCATAATTACCTAATTGTGTGGAAATATGCTGCAGCAAAAATGAGCCTGGAAGAGTGAAATTAGAAGCTTACAGGGGACTGGTGGTGGTTTCCTAGAAAAAAGGTATGTGAATATGTGCAGGAGAGCATGGATGAGAGGAGGGGCACACAAGGAGCAAACAGGCAGCTATAGGAAGCTGTCTGGGTGTGCTGCTGGCAGGCAGACACCTGGCTCTGAGACAGTGCTAGGAAAGGTTTGCTCCACTCCTGGTTTTGCTGCTGGTCCTGGTTTTCTCTGGGGAAGATTTTCTGAACTGTGCTGAGCAAGTTTTCTCCCTGGGACTGCTGATAAGGCTTTTTTTTTTTTCTCCCCCAGGGTATTTTGATTAGGACTGCTAGACATTAAAAATGTGGTGAGGAAATGAATGCTCTGTGAGGATGCACTGCACTATCCTGAACAAGCCATGGGTAAACAGATCACACCAGTGCTTTGGTAGAGATTTTGTTTAAAAATTGATCTTTTGAAGGTTGTTACTAATACAAGAGCAGACTTTGCAGCCTCATTAAACAATACTGTATTAATACAGTGACTTGGGTGTGTATCCTGCAAGATCTGCTGCTGTGGAAACCTCAGTAAAGGGTATCTTAAACCAGACAGTAGAAAATAAGTAACAGCAGCAGGAAGTTCTTGTATAAGTTGCTCTACCTGCTTTTAGCAGTTTGGCTGTGATTAAAACAGCAGGAGAGGCTCCCAACTGTCTGAAATGGACAGCTTTCTGTTCTTCACCTCATGCAAGCTGCATGGGAATCTTTCTCCATTCCTGAAATTGTTGCTTTGCCCTTCCTGTCCTGATGACTTCACAGAGAGAGCCCTTTCCCCCTCCATATCAGAACACACAGTGTTTTCTGGGCTTCTATTCAAAAAGCACCTGATAAGATATCTGGGGGTGACATGTTTGACCTTCTGGAGAGTGGCCATGCAGGTTCTTCTGCTGCAGGTCAGCTTTTATTGGGGTGGGATGGCCTGATGGGAATAAGCCTGGTGGACTCTGACCATCAGTTATCTCACAGGGCTGCTCAGTTCCCCTGGAATTTGGACCTAGTTGGTCATAATTTGGCTCGCAGAGTGCTGTCGCTGCCAGAATTAATGTCACAAAACATCATTTGCTGGGGTATTGATTGTGTGAGAGGTAGATGAGAGGCTTCTCTCTGCTTTTTTCAGGCATTCTGCTTTCCCACAGACAGATGCCATTCTGGAGCACATGGCCAAAGTTGTTTGGTGCCAGAAGTGGGGTGCTAGGGTTCAGCATGATGCCATGTGGATGAAGGTGACCCCACCTTGTGACGAGCCTCGATCTTATTGGAGGTGCAGAAGGCAGTCACAACTGTCAGAGGAGGTGACAGTACTTGGAACATGATTGGTAAATCTTCTCCAGGATGTCCTTGCTTATTGCTTCTCTTCCTGGAGCCACCAAGACTCTTCTGCGATCTCCCTTTGTTAAGGCTTCCTGACAGAAGCAGCAAGTGCAGTGTAGGGTGCACCCATGGTACAGAGTTGCAGGAACAGGGCCGTTACTTGACCTATTGGGACTTCACAGAAATATTTAATAGTTTGTGTTGCTCTTTTTACTCAGTTCTCTCAGGCCTCCACAGGTTGTGAAAAATCAATTACTGAGATATAATACTAGAGAGAAGACATAAAGCTCAGTGCTTACAGGCAGGTTCTGACAATCCTGCTTAAAATAGCAACAACAAAACAATAAGCCCTGAAATAATGAATTGTTGAGAAGGAAGTAGTCTGTCAATCTGTTAACCTACTTAAGGAACAGAAACTTCTGCACTACCTACTTTTCTTGGTATTCCTTGTCTTCAGCAAATACTTCAGAGTTTTTATCTGCTAGAAAATTTGTAAAAAAATTTTTTTTACTACTAAACCAGTTAAAAAGAAATCTCAGCTCAGTCTAATATGATAAGTGAGTTTTCTGAGGAAAAAAATAAACAAGGGTTAGAGGAGGTAAGAGGTGGAGTTTTCCAAGAACTATTACTATCTAGAGAGTTGCATTCAATGTCTCCTCATCTGTATTTCAAAAGAATTTCCCGCCTGGGTTAGTGACTCACTTTTCAAAGGAAATTTTCATAAAGGGAAAGCTAGTGCAATTAGACCTTTGAGGATATTGTAGGTAAATAACTTTCAGCAAGAGTTGAAACCCCTCCATGTTAAGTGACAGGCAGCCACCCTTTCCCTGTTCATCTGCTGGTGCTTAGCAAAATATTGCAAGTCAGAGCCTCAGAAAAGCAGAGTAAACCAAAGCTGCTCTACCAGAAATCTACTGTAACTATGTTGAGTTACCTCATCTGAGGCTGCTTCACTGCTTAGTATTCCTACTCAGTGAAGAATGTTACATGGAAAGAAAGGCAACCAAGAAAAATACATGTGAAGGTTTTAACTTGCTATGGTATGTGATACCTCCCCAGAATTTGATGATTAGTCACCTCAGCTTTCCTGATTTTACAAGGTTTGCAAATTTGAAAATGAGAAAAATTAGTCTCCAGGTTGTTTTCTGGTAGATGTTCTCCTGACTAGGATGGCATCAGCAGAGCACTGGGAATTGTTTCTCAATGTCTGTTTAAATGGTGTCTTGTCAAACATTGGTCTTGTAAGATAAACTTCATGGAAGTTTTGTTTTCTTTCCTCTCTTCAGTGGGAATGGTATCCATACTGGTAGCAAAGAATTGCTGGATTACAACACTGAGAGTTTGAAATTTCAGGAGAGTCTTTTTAAACACTATATTATTTTGTGGGGCCCTACAACCAATTCTTTTATACTCTGATCTGAAGACCTTGCACGAGCTCTTGAAGGACTCCAGTTCTTGAGCTGCAGAAGCAACTCTTTTAGAGAAATACTGTACTTTATCCCCTGTCATTTCACTACCTGATCTTCATTCTTAAGTGTACCTGTGGCTTCTGTCTGTGTTTCTGTGCTATCCCTGGTCTCAGAGAAGCCTGTTAAATGGCAGGAGTGTTATACTGTTGTGCCCTTTGAAGGGCTGGAAGCTGGGGACACTGCAAGCAGTGAATGGGAAGGGGTCAGCCCAGCATTCTAAGTACCAGCAGTGTGTGGTCTGAATACAAGTTGAAATCATGGGCTAAGGGATGAGAATCCCATCCACATCTCCTGATTACAGAGTTAAAGCACTCAGGCTTGGGATTAGCCTGGTCCCCCACTTCTGTGAGGCAGGTAGCAAATCAAAAGGTTACCCAGGCTGCTTCCACAGCAGTGCCTTCCCAGGCAGCATTTGCTGACCCAAACACCTCTCATGGCCCATCAGTTGTCTCGTGTCAGGTGGAACACACTGCAGTGGAACATGCTGATCTGAGGTGGGACAATTTAGACCCTAGTTTGTTGACACAATGGTAGGTCTTCACTGCCTGGGCTCATTATTCCCCTTTTACAGTCCTCTGCCATCTTGGTATAGTTGACGCCTGGAAAAAGGAGGTGTTTTAAGGCTTTACTGTGCCAGTAGACAGCAGGATGAGAAAACGCATCTTGGCTATCCCTTACACAAAGTATGGCCCATTACCTTTGTGCTTCTTAGATAGCCTCTGTCCAGGTGAGATCAGGACAGGAATAGGTCCCTAGTCTGTAGGACCACAAGTGGTGCCTGAATACCCTGTAGACAACTGAGCCCCTATCACAGGTGGAAACTCCTCAGCTCCTGTCCTGGAATGAATTTCTTCCTGAGTGTTTGTGGAAGACAGACTTGAATGCTAAGGAAGATACTTAAAAACACAACATTAATGCTTGGGCTCTTTTGTGTGAAGCCAACTACCCGTTTCTGCATTTAAAAAAAAAGTATTAATATGATTGAGCCCCTGGGCTGGAGTGCTTGGGTGGGTCCTGAGAGCCTTCCAAGGAGTCAGCAAGTTTGAGTGTCAGAGGCTTTCAGGATTTGAGGGCACTAAGGCAGCAGGTTTATTTCTTACAGCTCTGGAGCAACTGACCAACTGGTACAATGAGTTCCACCTTCCCATGCCCACTACATAATGGTTGCTTTTTCTTATGGATAATATATTTGTCCTTTAAGTTACTGTGATGTTAAAGTGACACTTGGGAAGTTCATTGCCTTTACCAACACTTGGCTAGGGTGAGATGATATCTTAATTAAGATATAAAGAAAGAATGAAGAAGCTAAGGTTACTCATAGGATAAAGAAATTCCCAAGAGTTGACATTTTATGTTTTAATGGGAGTGAATACAGGTCCTTGGTTCTTTCCTGTATTCCAGGTAAAAAAGAGAGGGGGGAGAGCAGCAGCAGTAACTAGTACAATAGATGAGCAGAACAGCAGTAACTGGCATACGATCCAAGCTGGCACTAACTAGTGAAGCTTGAAGGAATTAATTTGTTATATATGGGCCTTGCATGTGCTGAGTCAGTCACTGTCCCTGTCTGTCTACACCACTGCTCTGACTTAGCCTCTCAAAGCATTGACATTTCCACTGGCATCCTAATGCTAATAAGGGGGGAAATGCTACAAAATCCTAACCAGGTTTCCTTTTTCCCCAGGGTGGATTGGCCAGGTTGGGGCAATAGAGTCTGCAGTGGTGGTAGAAGGTGCCGGTTTATTTGTTGTGTGGTGGAAAGCAAGCTTGTGCTGCTGGTGTAAAAATGCAGGGAAAGATAATTGTGCTGATAAGGGAAGATTTTGGAGTTCTGTGAGGTTAGCTCTGGCTGGAGTAACTCCTGGAAGGAGCAGGGATCCCACTTACATTTTAAATTTGAAATAGTTTGAACCAAAAAATCATAGTAATTAGAAAGAAAACTTTACAAGAAAGCATACTCGTTGGGGTTTTCTTTCATATCTGAGAAAAGATTGACTTTCTCAGACACCTCAGGTAAGTTTCTCTCACCTCCCATAGATACTGTAAGATGCAGAATCTTTTCTGAATCTTAAGTCCACTTCTTCTGCAGCCAGAAGGAGGGAGAAGCTGTGCAGCATTGCCATCTGAAGGGAGCAGGACATTAGGTAGTCCCAACTCATCATTTCAGGCAGCTCTGGGTGAGTCAGATGAATCCCACCCACTGCACAGTTGCAGGCTCTAGCAAAATGACTCACCACTCTGTTATGATAAATAGCAGCTGAGAGTCTTGCCCTGTGCAGATGTAAAACACTTTAGCCTCTCACTGCAGCAACACCCCGGTGCAGTTATTCACTGTGTCCGTGCCAAAAGCTTGGTGGGTTGGTATTTTTTTTTTCAGTTGACAGCTGATTTCGAAGAGGGAGACAGGCAATAAAAATGCTGTGAATGGTGAAGGAAATGAGTCTGACTCACTTCCACTTTCCCTTTCACATTTTTAATCCTGTGCAGTGCTGCCTGTGACAGGAGTGGGATTATGCTGGGATTACTGATAGCAGTCTCTGATCTGCTGTGTAGATGGTTTTATTTTAAATCCCCTTTTTTTTTTAATGAATCTGTTTTTATTTATTTTCCCATTTCCCTTCAGCCACTTCTACCTATTTAAATTGCTTCTCTTTCATTCCCATTCCAGCTGCAAGCACATCTCCTCCTTGCAAGTAAATATGTTTTGAATGGGAGAGGTAGGGAGAAATAAAGTTAACATTGCTTTCCATTTTGGTCTTAAGAAAATGAGGAAAAACTGTGAACATGAAAGGGCTGGTTTTGCAGTGAAACTGTGGTGTCTTTCAGATGAAAGCACTGACTGTTTTCATTTTCAGACCCTGGTAGAAGCTTGAGAAAAAAGCAGGTGACACTGAGTTTATGTTGACCATCCAAAGGCTCAGGCGGGGAAATCAAACAGATTTCATGGCATTAGCTGGCAGTCTGTAAACAAGGTAGTTCACATCCCTGTGCCTAAGGTCAGCCTTTGTGTGTACAGGCAAGAATTTGGGAGGGTTTGGTCAGTGTTTGGCATTCCTTGCTGCTTTAAATTGACCTGTCAAATAGTGTGTTATGAAGCAGTGCCTGGACATGTGAGGCAGAGGGGCATGAATGAACATTCAGGGCATGAAGCCATCTGAAAGAATGTGGTAGGTGTTTGCACAGAACTTCACGTACCCCAGGCTTGATGATGCACAGAGCAATGTTAGAAGGGTACAAGAAAACACCCGAAAACACCCAAGAACACCCATAAACAAGGTGAGGGGCTGGTTACTGGCAGGTTCAGGTGCCTGGTGAGGGTCCATGACTGTTGATGCCAGAGGCCACTGCTGTGTGTTGGTGTACGTGTGTCCTCAGCAAACTGTTCTGGCTTGAACAACTCAGCTCTCTGAAGAAGAAAACTTATAATACATGTTGTTACTTTGTTTATTTCCAAATAATTATTATGTGCACCATTTGAAGACAATACATGTTTTAAATATCAAAGGAATGTTTTCAGCCCATATCTTTCGTTTGGCTGGAGCAACTTACCTTCTTTGATAGCCTGTGTGCAGAATAGTCTCCTTGTTACAGAGGTTAGATTGTACCAAACAGGGACAGAAACATAAATATTTACTGCCATCTTTTGGGCAGTGTGGGTATGACTCAAAAAAAGAAGGGGTCAATCGAATTACTCTGCATCTTCTTCAGCTTTGTCAGCTGACTTTTATCTGACCACCAAATACAACAGTTGGCCAAAGAACATCAATTTTTTGATAGTTATCAGTCCGAGGCTCTAAGTGAAGCAAGGTTTCTAAGGGGAGGTGCTTACTTTGATTTGAGCAAGCTGATAGATTTTGGGCAAAAAAAAACTAAAAGGCTTTGAGCATATCTACCATTCTTCAGCTTTTGACACAGTGTGTGTTCATTGCTTCAGAATGCTGGGAGCTTTGTGTTTTGCTCTGCTTTAATGCATAATTGCTAGGATTCTTGAAGTCAGACACTGACCTTTTCAAGAAATACAATTTCAGTGCTCTTTAGTCTGCAAGAATATTAGAGTGTCAACATATATAGGTTTATTTTTAAATGTATATATTTTAGCAGGATAGGATATGTTGCATCACACTCCTCTGACCCTTTCTTCTTACACAGTGTATTGCTTAGTTGAAATGCTGATTAGGTGACCTTTCCTAATTGCAATACATTATTTTTCATCCACTTGAGGTGTCAGGTTGTATTTTTAACCTCATACTTAATCAAACTTTCAGTCCCGCAGTCTAAGCAGATACACCTTTCCTGCTGTGGTAATAGCCCCTTCCTTGAAACTAGTTTGAATATAATAGCAGCAAGGTACTTCACTCTTTCCAAAAAGCTGTGTCTCTTAGTGGACAGAACCTTCTTTAAATGCAATGAGATAATTTATTAAAGCTTTGTAGAAAGATGAAATTTTTATCTAGGATTCATATGTGTTGCTGATTTAAGTATGATTATCATCTTATCCTTACCATCTGGACCTCCGCAACGTGCCACAAGGGAAGAACTTGCTCAATGTAAAACTTAGTTTGTTGTTTATTGAGGGGGTGGCAGCAAAGATAATCGTCCTTCCGCTCACTGTTGTTCAGCTTGCATTGAGCAAGCAAAATTTGACTCTTTGCTCTTGTCTTGTGTTTGTTTTAGGTGAAACTTCCTTTTCCTGTTGATCAAATCACAGATCTTCCAAGGAATGATTTCCAGATGATGATAAAGATGCACAAGCTAACCTCAGAGCAGCTCGAGTTCATCCACGATGTCCGCCGGCGCAGCAAGAACCGGATTGCAGCTCAGCGCTGCCGCAAGAGGAAACTGGACTGTATTCAGAACCTCGAATGTGAAATCCGCAAGTTGGTGAGTTCCGTGCCCTCGCCGCAGCCCAGCTCACCCTCACACTGTAGCCTGCGGGGCACCAACAGCAATTCCAGTCCAGACTTCAGTGAGTTCAGTCAGTTTGTACATTCGTGAGCAGAATGCACAGTGGACAGTGCCACCACATTTTAATGTAAGGGAGTGAGGTGACTGGAGCGAGTCCAAGTTGCTACTCATAAAATTCCTCTCACTTTCAGTCATGGTATGGACACCTCAGGTGAGGTTTTTTGTGCTTCATTTTGCTTTGTTCTCTGCTCAAGCTGTAGGAAACATAGTGTGAAAGAGGCAGGGATCTGTTGGAAGAAGCTGAGTTACCATCACCTCACAAATGGCAGAAAGCCACATGACTTTGGGTTACTCACTTGCTGCCTGTGCCTGTCTGCTTCCCGTCTGTAACAGGGAGGTGACACTGACCTCACAAGCTGGTTGGGAGGTTTAAATCATCAAGGCTTGTGAAGCCTTCAGATGCTGTGCTGCTGAAGCCCTGGGGGGAAAAAAAAGAAAAATCAAAACATTGTTCAGAGTAGTGCTCCACTGATGCAAAACAAACAACACAACAAAGATAAACAAAATAGTGAGCAACTGCTTCCTGCACTGAGTATAATGCACAGTTTGTACAGGGTGAGTCAGAGGCTCTGCGCAATGAAAGAATGGATGGATCCTCATCAGGTTGCCAGAAGAAGCAGGTCCAGTCTTAGCTGCACATGCCTGTCCCTCTGCACTGAGCTGGTGATGGGGAGGAGTTCCTGTCTCTCACTCTCCAGAGCCTCAGGAGCAGCACTGTGAGGGCTAGACTAGCAGCAGGGGGTGATACAGCCTTATGCCTGTAGCCTTCACTTGAAAATTAGTTTGAGTTAATTGATTTCATGCAATCCTGTGACATTGCCGTTGTTGTCTGATATGGTAAACTGTAGACAGACAAAAATTTTAAGTCCTCTCCCCAGCACAAACACACGTCTCAGGGGAATGAATGAAAGGCATGTGAGTGGCCTTGTGGGCTTGATCCCTGCTCAATTTGAGGAGTCAAAAACCATTTGAGGTGCAGGATTCTTCCCCAAGAAAAGTTGACATTTCTATTTAGCAAAGGGGACTTGAATATGTAGTGACTGGCAAAGGGGACTGGCAATATGCAGTGAGTGAGCCAAGTAGGGAAGGCACCCCACTGGACCTGTTTGCAAACAATGAAGGGCTGGTGGTTGAAGTGATGGTGGATGCCTTCTTGAGCACAGTGATCACAAAATGGTGGAGTTTTTGATTGCTGGAGAATTAAGTAGGAGGGTCAGCAGAACTGCCACCTTGGACTTCCAGAATGCAGACTTTGGCCTGTTTAGGAGACTGGTTGGGAAAATCCCTTAGGAGGCAGTACTGAAGGGCAGAGGAGTCCAGGAAGGTTGGGCATTCTTCAAAAAGTAAATCTTGCAGGCGCAGGAGCAGGCTGATCCCATGTGCCAAAATATGAGACACTGGAGAAGACCAGCCTGGCTAAACAGAGAGTTTTGGCTGGAACTCAAAGAAAAAACTGAGCTTATTATCTTTGGAAGAAGGGGCAGCTACTCAGGAGGACTACAAAGATATCATGAAGTTATGCAGAGAGAAAATTAGAAGGGTAAAAGTCCAACTAGAACTTAATCAGGCTACTGCTCTAAATGACAAAAAAAATTTTTTTTTAAACAGACAAGCAACAAAAGGAAGGCCAAGGAGAATCTCCATCCTTTATTGAATGCAGTAAAAACATAGCAACAGAGAAGGACGAAGAGGCTGAGGTACTTAATGCCTTCTTTGCCTCAGTCTTACTCATAGTAAGACTGGTTGTTCTCCAGGTACCCAGCCCCCTGAGCTGGAAGACAGGGATAGGGAAAAGAATAAGCACACAACACATGATTACTGGAAATTCCTTTGTTATCGTCTGTCCACTTTGTGATCAGCAGTTTCCACTCTCATGAATTACATAATGGTGCTGTGGTTTAAGAGTTTTTCACTTGGCTGGGTCTTTTTTACGAAAGACCCCTTTTCCCCCTGTAGTTACTTACTGTAAGTCACCCATCTTCTTGACACAGATGGTTTCACAGCAGACAGTGAGTGAAATGGTTGTATCCTCAGAGTTTGATAGGTAATTTTTTTTGCCTGCTTTCTCTCACTCATTCATCTACCCACTCACATTCCCTTTTTTCCCTGCAAACTCACAGCATATTCTCCTCCATAATTCATCATCTCAAGATGTACTTGAGCATCTGTTTATTTTTTTATTATTTTTATGCTTTCTTGATAGATTTATCAATATTTTAGCAGTTAGTTCTTTTCATGTGCACTGTTCTCTTTCACATTCACACAGCTGTATGCTTCCAGTGTGGGCTCTGGACCCAGGGCAATACTATCAGCTGTCAACAACCACCCATAGTTGGATTATCTGAGTTGTGGAGCTTTCACACCTCAGATGCTGAGACATCTTGGGTTTAGCAGTGTTACTAGGTGAGATACGTGGCTGCGCTGCTTTTGGGGCCAGCTCAGCTCTGGAAATAGTTCTGGTACTCTACAAAATCTCATCTACTCTCTCGAGCTGTATGCCCACCTGCCTGAGACAGAAGGAGATGCAGCAGGACCATCCCAGTCAGTCTACACTGAGTCAACACCATTTTTTAGAGGTGAAACCCTAGGCTGGGTTAATAAAAATATCTGTAGTAGATCAAGCCCAAACCATTAAGCACCAGAAAATAAGAAAATGAGCCATGCTGCAGGCCACAGAGCACACTTAGATCCTCTCTTCTGGATAAACTCACCTCTCTCAGTGGTAACAGAGCTCCAGGGGGTGCACGCAGCCTAAGCGGCCAACCTGACAGTTCAAGGGTGAGCCAAACATCAGCAGCATTCCTCACTTCAGGAATTATCCCGTTTTCTTGCTGATTAGATGGGAAATGGCACTTGTCCCTCAAAATGTTTTGTTCAGAGCTCTTTTGTATCATCTGTCAGGCAGCCTTAGTTTATAAAGGGAACAGTTCTGTGAGAATAACTTGGGATTCTATCCTCTTCCAGTTCAAATTTTTTCTCCAGATGTTTCCCGAACTACTGTCCACACAGGCCATGGTGGTCAAATACTTGATGTCTTTGTGACTTTTCCTCTGGCCATATGAAAACAGGTGTGACACATTGGTGTTCTTGTGTACTGCTGCATACGTGCCCAAAGTGAGCAGGCAATGGATGTCCCTTCCTCAGCCTAAGATGCCTTCTTTCTTTTTCAGGTGTGTGAGAAAGAGAAATTGCTCTCAGAAAGGAACCAGCTGAAAGCAAGCATGGGAGAATTGTTAGACAACTTCTCGTGTCTTTCCCAAGAAGTGTGTAGAGACATGCAGAGCCCGGAACAGATCCAAGCCCTCCACCGATACTGCCCCGTTCTCAGACCCATGGATCTACAGCCGGTCACCACCATCAGCCCCGCCCCAGCTGGTGTGGAGCAGAGCCTGGTGACCTCCCAGTGCGTCGGGGAGAGCATGCAGTGCTGCTCAGAGCAAGGCTCAGTGCAGCTGGGAGCACCCTGGCTGCCCAACAACATCTCGGAAAATTGTTCGGCTGGTGCGGGATTGGATGGAGGCGACGCAGGTACTTACCCCGAGAGAGAGCTTCCACCAGAGCAGAGCAGCCAAACGGTCACGGTAGACTTCTGTCAGGAAATGACTGATAAATGTACAACAGATGAACAACCTAGGAAAGATTACACCTAGTGACTCGTAACCTTAACGTTACACCTGGTCAGGTGTTCTTCAGTCAGCCAGTGGCAGTGTTCATTTGTTGTCTAGAAGAACGTATTTGGTGCACACTACAGTGGTCTTAGCAGCAATACTGTTTTTAAGTATTCCCTCCTCTCTACAAGCAGGAGTTCTCTTCACAATGGTGCTATCCCTTGCTCAGGCAGGGAACGAAGCAGTGGCAACACTGTCTGTTTTTGTATGTTGATTTCAATCTTAACAGGGATGGACATAACACCTCTGAGGACCCAACCGCAGCTTTTTTCTCAGTGGCCCATGTCACAAAACCCTAACTCAGGAATTTCCTCTGAATGTTCAATTTTTCATTGAAGACAGCTTCTTTACACATCAAAGTTTTATAGCTAAACTGTACATATTATATATAATATATATAAAATATATATATCCATATGCAAGAGTCCCTGCATGCCTCAATTTTCTCATCCTACAAACTGGAAGCTTTCATTTCTATTGTACAAACAAGTTCCAACATTCCTTTTTGTCTTTGATGCTAGAACTAGTTTGGTAACTTGTTACACGATAATTTTTCCTCAGTTCGCAGTTCAGCAATAGCATTCAATTTGTACTTATTTATAAAACTTTAATGTCGGAAACTTATTTGAGATTTTATTATAGACAATTTTTTTGGCACAGCCATTTCGTGCCACTTGAGCAATGTGGAGTTATTTTATTTTCTTGCAGATACTGTACAGTAATGGTCAACTTTGCCACTTGCACTGAGTTTCTGGTCAAACCTCTTTTCATTAATGAAGTCATGACTTCAGAATAACTTGAGTATATGGTTTTCTTTGCTTTATGGCTTAAAGGAAATAGAAAATTTTTATCTAATAGACAAACACTCAGGAGCTCATTATGTAGTAAAAACAGTCTTGCCAAATACTGAATTCACTATACAATTTGTAAAGAGAATCTGCTTGAATTATTTTTATATTTAGACTTCTTTCTGTTTCACAAACCAAGTTTAAGTGCTGTTAATGATGCTTTTGGAGTCTTATAGGGGAAAGTATATTTCACTCTTTAGAGAAAAGTGTATTTGACAACTGGATCAATTCATCAAATGTTCCACGAAGTAAAGCAAACAGAGATCACGTCAATATACTTGGGGGCTTTTTCTCCAGCCCCACTCTGCATCCTTTACTCATGGAAGCAACTGCTGCTCCGGCTAGTCCCCAGAGCCTGACCTCAGCTGTCCTCAGACATTACCTGTTCTCCCCACCAGACCCAAGTTGCAGAGATGGGTCTGATGAAGTCAGTGACCCTGCCTAGGCAGGCAGAGTTGCAGGATCACACCCCTAGTTGTTGACTTTGGCTTCCTTACAGAAGTCCAGCTAGCACTGTATCCTCTAAGAGCAAAACATACATTTGCCAACACCCAATTTGGTCACTTACCCATCAAATTGTTGTGTTCTGGGATCCTCTCATCCTGCAGCATTGCCCTCAGCACAAACTGCAGCTAAAAGAGCGCTGTCTCAAAGGAGACTACTCAGTGAATTGGCTTAGTTGTAACTGTATTGGACTTGTATCTTAATGTTGACTCATGTTATGACTGTGTGAGACAGCAGCTTTCCAAGCATAACATCTGTATGTACAGTGTAGACAGAAGAACAACCTCCTAATGCTTTTTTTAATAATTATTACTATTCTAAGTGTACTGAGTTTTTATTTTGTGGTTCTTTGCCCTACGTGTGCCAGGTTGTGTGGCTTTATCGACGACAACTGTCATGTGCTTTATTGGCTGATATTGTTTGTTCTCGCTGAAAAAAAAATTACCAGCTGTTCACACCTGTTTAAAAAAAAAAAGTGTGGGGAAGCAGCTTCTCAGAAGCACTAAGTGATAATGTGGTCTTCTGTGCTAACGTTTACACTAGAGGTGTGCGCTGGTGGTTTTTTGAGGCACTCAAGTAGATCAGCATCTTGAACCCTGGAGGAGGAATCAGCTCCCTCTCTCCACTTTCTTCCATCTTCAGACTGTGCTCATGGACTGTCGCCCACTCGCCACAAAGTCTTGCTTTTTATCTTCCTCATGCAAACTATTGTAATTGTAGCCAAGCTACTGAGGAGGAACTGCATATAGCATGTGCCATGTTTGTTGAAAATACTTTTTTTCCCCGCATGTACAAAGAAAAACTAGTATATAATGTAGGAGAATATTTATGTTTAGGTATTAATCATTACTGTACAAAATCCTTACCTTTAAATGTTCAAAAATATACAAATGCCATAAACTCCTAGTTCACACGGCTGAAAAAGGGGGAGGAGTTGTCCTTTCTTTTTAAAAGAGCTTAACCTAAAAATATCTGAACCCCCTCCCAACCATCCTTTGCAGGTAACTTCACTGAGAAGCTCTTTGGTGGGGGGGTGGGATTTGATTTTCCTTTGAATTTGTTGACGTTGCAAAGCAGTTCTGTGCTTCGCAGAGAAGTTTTGTTTCTATGAGACCATGGTGAAAGCTAGAATTTAAAACTAAATGTGAATCACATTATAGAGTCATAGCTACTTGGGGGGGTTGGGGCGGGCGGGAGGGAAGGGTCAACTGACACAGTATTTTAAAGATGTTTTTCTGTTGCCTTTTTTATTTTTAAGTGACCTCCTATATATATGAATAGATAGAATGTTTTATGAGTATAAAACCAAGTTTTAACTTGCTTCCTGACATGAAGATTTACTCTACTAACAACTCATGTGCAACTGGTACTCTTGACCTCATTCCAACGGTTTAAAAAACCCACCCACACAACCCATTGCGCTGCAGCTCTTAGGTTTGACCTGGCCTCATACTGGTGCTGGGTCCCTTGATTTCCTCTACCTTGGGAACTGATATTTAAAACCACTGCTCAAATAAGTGTCTCTTCCTCAACCTTTCTCTCGTCTCACTCTTTCCCTCCCCTGCAAGCTTTTCTGGATGTTTGATTTCATTCTTTCCCATTAGAAGTGGCTGATTTTGTGTCATTGCTTCCTATATTTACATGTATCATGGTTTTTCAGTGGGGTTTTTTTGGTGGTGGTGGTGGTTGTTTTTTGTTTCTATTTTGTTTTGAGGTTTTTTTGCTATTTTGAACCATGTGGCTTTCAAAGCAGTTACTGGGCTAATGTTTAAAGGAAGATACTGGGAGAATTAGTTCCAGACCTGGACGTCAGTTTACATACCCAACCGTTCTTGTCTCACGAGGTCAAACCAAATGACCACAAAACATCATTGGAAAAGAGCAAAACAAATCTGACTGCAGAATTCTAAGAGTTTGGCCAGTGGTCACTGTGATCTTAAGAGTCTCTTTGCGTTTGTCAAAGAGGATACATGCAGCATCTCTCCTGCTGGGCGTTGCTTGGGAATGGCATGATGAGATCCCATCTCCCTGCTGAGCACTGCTCTGCTCCCATGGGCTCTGCTCCTTGGAGCTCTGTCCAGTCTGTATCTAGTCCTCCTTTTCCTCTGCCATTGCTATATTTGTATTGCCAGGAAACCTCATTTCATTTAGGCTTGTTATGCTTTGTCAGGTGAGTACTACACTATATAATGTGTTTGTTTCTCTGCGTTCTCTGGGGGTGCCTTGAACACAATTAAAGCTCATTGCAAGCTGATTCTGGAACAAAAAGGTAGTGAAAAAATAAATTTAAAAAAAAAAAAAAGAGGGAAAACAAAACAGAAAACAAGCAAAACGAAAGCAAAAACGTTGGCTGTATTATCAGGAGATCCCAGTATTTATATCACTGACTTCCTAACCTGATGACTCAGGCGTCAAAAGTTTGATGCTGCAGTATAAAACTATTATTTTATATATTGTACAAGTAATTTATTAAATGTCTTTCTAAGGGTATATGCTGCTTTTAAGATGCACTATATTTTTGGATCTAATCCCTGTATTATTTTTTTTTCCCAAGGAAGTAAAATGTGCTGCAAAAGCAAGCCACAGTGATTAGTATGCTAACTGCTACTCCTCTTTAAAAAGCAGAGTGGGAACGAGATACGTAACTTTGCTAAGTGGATTAATTCCTGCCAGAGAAGTGATTAATGCTGATACTGTGGTTGTTAATCTGGAGTGTGACACTTCATCATGTCTGTATCCTAAAGAGTGCTTAAATAGAAGTTAAAATGCCTAGATATATAGTTAATTTTTTTGATATGTGACTTCATGATTGCTTAGTAAATAAAACAAATCTGCATGCTGGAATCACTATAATCCTGTAATAAAATGAAAACTGATTCACTAGGAGAAAGCATGGTGAAGCATTACAATTCCAGAATCAACATCACATTCTCATCTGTGTCTTGTAATCCACTGCTGTGGTGGTGAAGAGAGAGCAAGGGGTGCATTTGCAGAATAGGAGACCCATAGTGAATTTTGCAGTGAGACAAAGTGGACATTTGCCAGGTTTCCACAGGGTCACATTTTGCTCCACTTGACATCCTCTACCATTGCAACAAGGAGTGCTGCTTCCACCTTTTTTTCCCCTGATCTGAGATGCTTTTGAAGGTGCCTGGGTGAATGTTGTAGCCCATGGCTACAGCATTTTAAAAGTCTCTATTTTAGGGCTGCCTTGAGAAGTTTTAGCTCAGTATGAGCAGCGGCTTTGCATAAGGAGGGGATCTGCTAAGTATGGAGCAGTCTTATTTTTATCAGAAGTGAGGTGAAACTCAAACTATTAACATAAAGAATTTCTGCTCTCTTTCCTGTTAAAAATTTTCTCAACAGATTTTGACTTCATTTCATTTTTGTCTCTGCCAACACAGTCCAAGTTAATTTTGCATCCATATATAAAATACATGTATGTATGTATGTATACATACGTCTATAATTCTAGTCAGAGTGTGTGTTTGTGTATTTTCCTGTTTATAATACATATATGTATATTTATAATACTCCCTGGAGTATTTTATGACTCAGGCATCAGGTCTGATGCTGTAGAATACAATATATGTGTATATGCATATGTTCAAATACTGTGTGTATATTTAAAAGATCTATTGTTGGTGGTCTGTAGAATAATTATTCCCTTTACTCTCGAAATTTTAATGGCATTACTTGCAAAGATTAAGTGTACAGTATTTTCCTACACTCTTTCAAGATAGGTATTCTTTATATTGAAGTCAATTATTGATGAGCATTTTAAGGTATTACATGAATAATACTGCCATTTTTGCAAACAAAATCACTTTTTGGCAGGAAGGAATGCTAAAAATATCTTTTTATAAGCTTATTATCCCAACCAAACAACTGCTAAAAAGCCAGTTAGATGACTCCTGTTCTTGTGCAAACTTAAGTGACTGTGGGCAGAGCCCTTGCCATAAGTGAAAGTCACTGTGTGGTTCATGCAGCACCACTGTTGTCCCTTTTGGCTAATTAAGGGCATGCGGAAAGAAACTAACATCCCAAAATAGAAATGGGAACTGGCAGTGTTTGATTTCATTGATTGCTTAGAAGCAGAGATGGTCCCAGGCTATGAACCCAAACGACCCCTCCCACTTTGGAGGGAACCAGGCAGGGGCTGCAGTGGACGGTGGGCTCATCACTGCAGCCAGAGGAGCACATGCTCTGGGATGTGGACAGAGGAGGGAGCAGCTGCCCCATGCTGGGGGTTGTGGCTGGCACCCCTTGCCCAGGCCAGTGGTACCCTGCAGCTGTGATGTACCCAAGGGAAATGTGCATGGTTTCTGTCCTGTTCTCACTGCTGCGTTTGCTCTGCCTGAAGCTCTCTGGATCCCTCAGACCAGCAGGAATGATACTAAACACTTTGGTGATATTCGATGCGTGGTTGTTTACTCAAAGTTGCAAGCATCACCTTTGATTTCAAGGGTGGGGATGCCCTAAGAGTTTGTTCCAGAACCAGTTGGTTACAAGTGCACCTCTTATATATGCCTTACAAACTTCAGAGGCCATATTCAAAACAGGGTTTTATCAGTGTATGCAAGGGGGTGCAACCCCTCTTCTCTTCCTCCCCAGGTCAAACAGTATGGACAGTTTTCACACATATCTACCTGTATAACCCTCTGTACCTCTCATAACTGGTCAATGACTGTAACAGGTTACATCAGGTGTTTTTTCTACATACTTTTTACACAAATTCTATGCGATTAATGTAACTTAATTCAATGCATCATTTTATTGTACTAGTTCTTAAGCTTGTCTTTATTTTTTTTTCTAGGTGACTGTGGTTTCTTGTGATTTTTATTGTATAAATAAATGAGGTGGCTGTTGATGCTTACTCTCTGTTACTAAGAATTTTTACCTTTTTGGAAGAAAGCATTGCTATGAACTAATGAATTTAAAATGTCATTTACTCATTGTAAATACAGTATTGTGCAAAAAAACAAAAATGAAAAAAAACCACCCAACCCTTTTCATTCATTTGAATTGCTAGTGTTAACTGAATTTTGTCTAGACACCATTTCTGTTGATGAAATAAAGACATATCATTATGTATTGTAAATCGTCTCATCGTGACTCTGAAATCAATGTTGCAGGGCTCAGTTAACGCGCGGGTTGTAGGTGCGATACAGGAGGGTGGGTTGGAAGCGGTTGTTACTGCCAGGTGAATCTCTGGACTGATGAAGAGACTTCTACTCACGTGGTCTCACTGCTAATTCACTAGCAGTCTTTGATCCAGGGATCCAGTTACCTTTGATCTGCAGGAACAGCCCAGAGTGTTCCGTTGCAAACATGAAATAAGTTTTTTTGGAAGATCAAATAAGCTGTTTCTATACTCGTTCCCCTAGTGCATGACTTAAGGCAATTCTGCTCAGTCTTTGTTTTGGTCTTCTAAAGCACCAGTGTACTTGTTGGAAGGTAAGGGAAGAGGCTGAGGTTTGTTTCCCCTTTAAGGAAAACCCGAGAGAAACTCAGAGAGGTTTGTGTAGAAACAAAACATAGCTAAAAAATCTCTGTAATATTCCTTCCTGAAAGAGGAAACTTGTGCCATGGACCATTAGCAGGAAAGCCAGAAAGGAAAGGAGAAATTACAACAGCTTTAGATGCTGTTTACCACAAGCAGGACATGGGGTCCAGCGGGGAGGGGTTTGTGCTGTGGGAGTCCCACATCAACCACCTCTCTCCTTGTGTCAGATGCAAGCTGGGAGCCTGTTCAGCAGCTTGGCAGGAGGAGGCACAGGGAGGGGGGAATGGCGTGACCAGTTGTCCTGCCCTGGCCCACACACTTGCTGGGATGACACTCTGTGGCGTGGGGAGGAGGTCAGAGCTAGAGGGAGGTCTCAAGGCTTTTTTATTGCCAGACAGAGGACCATCAATCGTGTTCCCTTGGCCACCAACCTTCGCGTCTTCCTGTTGAGCGTATATGAAGAAGGCTTCCCACCCCATCAAATCTGTCAGAAGATGTATCCACCATGTCTACACAGCCTGGCAGTAGACAGAGTATGTTAGGAAAGCTGTTTCTCCATCCCTCAGTTGTTGCTGGCATTTAATGGCCACCATTTCAAGTATTTATTTTCTTTTTTTTTTCTTTTTGTCTTAAAATACTGAATAAATGCACAGGCAAATTGTCAATGAGTTTCTAGTGAGGCAGAATATGAATGTAAATCATGTGCTCTTGAAAAAAACCAAAACACTACAATCTCTATACTTGAGTTATTTTCCCGCAGTCCTGCTTTCTGCTAGCCTTGCCTTAGAGTTGTCAAGTCATGGAGGATTTTTATGCATAGGGAAAGCTGCATAGCAAACAAACTTGTTCCAAGCATCACTCCCTACTGAGATGATAGCAAATGTGAACTGTGATAAGCTTGACAAGTAAAAGCAGCTTTAAGTATGTGGCTAGAAACAGGATCAGGGACAGTCAGAAGAAAGTGCTTTAATTTCCAGATACACCAGTGGAAGAGCTGCTTTCTTGGGCTGCTTCCTTGGGCTGCATACAACCCTCTGGAGCTAGGCTGTACTAGCAAAATGAAATGAGCTCTTTTTGGCTTTGCTTGTCTTTTGGTTCTTCTGTGTGAATTAATGAGACTGTGAAGCAAATAAGATTTTCGTGACCACAATGTGATCTTCTAAAACAGCAAACTGGAAAGTATAGATGTTTTGCACTTAAAGTAAATTGTCTGATATCACTTAGTTTCAATTTTGAATCCAAAAGCATTAGCTATGAGGAGGCTACATTAGCATGGAAAGGCTGTATCAGAGTTTGAGGATTGCGTTAGCACAGGCAGAAAAGCCGCAGATATTCTTCAGCTGTTTTTTTCTCTCTTTAATTTTCTGTCCTTTCAGATTCCATGAATGTTTCCTCTGTCTTTTTATTAATCAGCTGCTGAAGTCTGGAGAGATAGAGGCCACGTAGCCTTCCAGGTTACTTTCAAATCAAACTATTCCTTTCTTGTCGGTGCCTTGGGTCTTAGGCTACCTTGAAGTTCTGTGGATCAGGCTGGTTTCTGATATGAACACCTCTAGCATGCACAACAAGTTGTACATCCCAAAACACTCCCCAAAGACACAAGGCTGTTTCTGCAGTGGCAGCACACACTGACAAGATCCAGCTCAGTCTACGTGAGAGAAATCTTGAGTCGTGGAGCAAGCTACCCAGTAACACCAGTAGTCAGAGTACAGCACAGCTGGGATTGGCATGAAATGGAGGAATAAAGTGTTTGCTTTTTTAAACCGCATTATCAATTTAGCATTATAGCAGTGGGAGAGGGGAACATAACGACAGAAAATCTGCTTTTCATCTCTCTGCTGAAGGCAGTTTGTACTCAGTCCTTTAGTTTATTTCTTCTCCTTAGAATGTCCTTACTTTTTCATGATGGATGATAGTTCTAGGAGCATGCTCTGAAAAATAACAAGAGAAAGAAAGCACGAATTGGCTTAAAGGAGAAAAAGAAATGCTATCATAGTAATTAACCCCAGCACATACATCGTTAAGGGAATCTGGTGTTTAGCTGACAACATACTTACCTTGTAGGGCTTTGTTCAATGCTAACGGGGGGTGGGAAGAGGAGAAACAGCTTGATTTTAACCCAGAATAAATACATTAATGCATTGGTGTGACCAGCAGGTTGAAGGAGATGATTCTTCCTCTCTACTCAGCTCCTCTGAAACCTCACCTTGGGTTGCATACAGCTCTGGGACCCAATATAAGAATGTCATGGACCTGCTGGAACAAGTCCAGAGGAGGGCCATGAGGATGATCAGAGGAGCTGGGACACCTGTCCTATGAAGACAGGCTAAGTTAGGGTTGTTCAGTCTGGAGAAGAGAAGGTTTCAGGGAGACCTTATAGCATCTTCCAGTACCTAAAGAGGGCTTACAGAAAGCTGTAGAGGGACTGTTAGCAAGGGTATGTGACAGGACAAAGGGTAATGGCTTTAAACTGAAAGAGAGTAGGTTTAGTAGGTTTAGATTGGGAATTAGGAAGAAATTCTTTGCTGTGTGGGTGATGAGGCACTGGAAAAGGTTGCCCTGAGCTGTTGTGGATGCGCCATCCCTGCAAGTGTTCAAGGCCAGGTTGGATGTGGTTTTGAGCAATGTGGTTTAGTGGAAGGTGTCCCGGCCCATGGGTGTGGGGATTGGAACTACATGATCTTTAAGGTCCTTTTAAACCCAAACCATTCTGATTCTATAATTCTGTGATTTAGTAATTTGTTTTAAATCAGTGAACCCACCCTAGTAGCTCTTCCTGTACTTAGTAAGGGGGTTTCTATATTTTTGAATTCTTTAAAACTTTATAAAGATGGACTCAGTTAAACAAATTCCACTTTCTAAAATCCATCTTATTTGTTTGTTGCTGCACAGATCCTCAGAGGGTTAATTAGTGCTCAACTGCTGCTGACACGCAAAGTTTGTCTGTGTTTGTGCAAGTGGTGAATGGTTACCTTTGGTGGCCAGGTGGCTTTTGCAGGATAATTGGTACACTTGCTGTCATCACCACAAGTTTCTTCTGAGTCCTCCAGGGCAGAATAAAATACAAATACTGTGGGATTTTTTTTTTTTTTTTAAATAGGTGTTTAGGCTGAAAAATTGTACAAAACCAGCAGTAGTTACCAGCAGGTGTAAATGTGAATACCTTTAAGGATTCTCAAAAATCCTAGAGGAACGCAGGGTTTTGCCGGTCCCTTACCCTACCTGCAGATTTTCCTGGTGGAGCTCAGCCGTATAAATAACTTCTCCATGGTTATCAGGTTTGTTATTTCAATGTACATTCACTCTTATCAAGCTTTTGCAGCCCCAGAAGCAAGAGCAGGTGAGCAGCTAGTTAAAAGAGTAGGTTTTTATTCCTTACACGTTGCTGAAAGGTTGAGTAAACATGCCCTGTTCTGAAGAAGATGGCAAGCACTCATGCTGAACAGCAGCTTTCTCTTCCCTATCCTGCTCACTATGGAGTGTTTTCCCAGTGGGTAAGAGGCTCAAAGCTGAATGGAGAATTGAGAAGCAGGAAAAAATTGAACAGCATGGAGGAATAAAAGAGCAGTGCAATGAGGGAAACCAAACCTAGTGAATTGTAAAATTTTCACAACTTTGACAGAACCAGGATTTCAGCCCCAGAGACTTTCTTCTCTACAAAAGAATAAAATCAGCAGCCCTATCTCAGACTAATTCTGCAATCTGAGAGTATCAGTGTCACCATCTGCTTCACTGTCAATTTTATTCCCTTCATTCACCATAAGAAGGGAGTCTTGCTTTTAAAGATACATTGGTTACTTTGTGGCCAAAAATACAGACTTATTAAAATGACACTGTGAAGGCACAGGACACCCTGGAGGAGAGGATGGGGAAGATGCAGCACTTCTCGAAAAACAAAAGTCTAGAGTGCCTAAAATAGCTAAGATTCCTTTATGAAAATCTTGATCTAGTAATTTTGGTTCCTAAGATCATTATACATCTTCTAATGATTTCCAGTTTTGTTTTTTGATTTAGGAACTTATCATGGCTTCATGAAGAAACACAAACATTAGATAATGTCAAGCCCCCCATCTTCTTGGAATACCCTTGGGTACTCTAGAAAGAGCACAAGCACAGTAGTTCTCTTAATACAGGTTTAGGCATGGGTTGCAAATATAATTAGTTCCAAGTCATCTGAAAGTTGGTACCTTTGTGAAGAGAGTAGCCAATCTAGCATAAATACTCCCAATCCCAATTAACCAAATTAAAACTCCTAGGTTTTAGAGCACAGCATAGAATTCTTTAGAAAACTATCATATAGGTAAAGACCAAAAAGAACTGATCCTGGACATCCTGCTCAGGTAGCATGGAACTGGACTCCTCTGCTTTAGAAAGGCAGGAAACAGCTAGGAAAGACTTCAAATGCAGTTAGCAATGAAATACCAGACAGCCTCCAGCTTTTGTAGAAATTATTGCATTCAGCTATTGAATTGAGAAGACATTGTGACACTCTGAAGATGGAAAGTCAGGCTGTGGTCATCTCAGCTGAGCTTTCTGATCATTCTGCAATCGTTCCCTGGTTTGCAGAAAATGGCTAAGGAGGAAGACTGCTTGATTCTGGCCAATGGTGCCTTTGTGGAAGTAAAGCTGCCATCTTCTCTAATTGTTCATTTGGAGCGCTCAGATCTGTTTTTCATGCCCCCAGAGATAAAAAGAGAGTTATTCGATGGTCCTAATGGCTTGACACAGTCTTGCGTGTGGATGCTGGGAGACAATACCCCTCAGTGCAATGCTCCAGGAGCCAGGTGCCTATTCTGGGCTGTAATTCCTGTCCCTGCCTACTTTCAAGAGAGCACAAGTTGTATCTGTACTTGTTATAAACTGATTTTTGGCTCCATTAGTCTATTAATCTTATCAGGCTTAAGCATGTATTATCCACCAGTCAAGACCCTGATTGGTGCAAATTATGAGGTCTTTTTCTCATAATATAATTCATGTGCAGAGTCCTATTGACAGCAGCATAATCCTACACACCTTTATGGATCCACTTCCTGGCTGTGAGCTATGATTATGGATATACTAAACTCAATGAAGCTCTTTTCACTCAGTTGTGTGTGAAAAGCTGCCATTTAAAGCCTTTTTCACCTAATGGAGTCTGGCAGCCTGAGGCCATGCAGAAGATGCCCTTCTGCTCCTTTGCTGTGTCTCCCTTTAAATAAAAGTTAAAATGTGGTGAGAGATGCAAACCTTAAGGCAGAACTATGTATGTACCCACAATATCTCTCTCAGAAGATAAAATACTGTTTATTCTCTAAGACGTATCCTCTAAGTGAGCCTTGGAAATTATTAACTTGGAGAGAGTTATCAGTGAACAAATTTTTTCCTGTCACTTCAAAGCATGCTGACTGTGGTCCTCAGGACCAAGGTTTTGGAGACTTGAAGATAGTCTGACTTCAGCTGTACACAGTTGCTGGATTCCCCTGTCAGTGCAGAGTTTTGTAACATTATATTGAGATTAGCTCTTTCATATAGTTAGCAATGCTCTTGTCATTTTGTTTAGGTGGAATGAAATTAGTTGGAAATAACCCTCATGTCATGCATTGTTCTCCACCTTTACTTTGCTATGTGCTTGAAGGTCCAGTTTTGGTGGTTTGTCTTCAGAATCTAATAAACCTAAAGCTTGACTAGCAGTGGCTCAAAAAAAGTTTTTGTTTTCCCCAATGGATCTTTAGTCAAATAAGTTTTTTAGGTTTTCTGTCTCTCTCACTTCAGCTTCCTGGTCTGAATAATTATTTAACTTTGGATAATACCACATGAAAGAAATGGAACAGAACATGAAGAGTGAGTGGTTTGAGTGTAAAACTAAACAGTTGCAATGTAAATATTTTGTCAGGGGTTTATGCTGTAGTTGGATGTGAAATTACAAAATGGCTCTTCATCTCCACCAAGTATTCCTTCCAGATAAGGAAGTCTTAAATAGCCTTCTAATTTGTGGCCTAACATGGTTGGTCTGTATAAATCCTACCAATGGGAAGGGCATTTCTTCTTTTTTAGATCTAAAGCTGGTCTGGTTTGAACTGAGGTCTGGAAAAGTTGAGGAATCCTGATAGTCAAACATGCATTTTGTAATTGATATCCTACTGCGCTGTTTCGTTGTGGCTTTCAGTGAAGAATTAAATGCATTCTCTCCTAAGGGTCCAAAATAACCTTTCCTCCAAAGAGGAAGACCTAAGACAAACTTCTTGTTCTCTTTGAGAAATGCAGTTTTGTACTTATGAAAAAAATCCCGTTATATGATCCAGCCAATTACTATCCAACACCTGGTCTTCATAGTTTGATCCACAGGGTCCAATACATAATGAGAAGTAACTTTTAACACATTTATTTGTCCCTAATGCTTATTATTTGCTTGTTAGAGATTCAGTTTTGCTGTGGAAATGGCGTTGATAATACTGGTCAGAAAAAAGCTCATCACTGGTTGGAGGTCAAGCATCCATAAACTGTACCCTTAGACTTGCTCGGTGCTTTCGGTGCCACAACCCCCAGAGTGCAGTTGACTTGTCTGAAGACTCTTGCAGTATCAGATGGATGGATTTTGTGTAACTTTGAGATTTTCTTTCACCTAGGAAGAAAGCTATGGTGTTTGTGGGCAGCTGCATCTGTCCTGCTGTCTTAGCACAGAACATGGGGATGTGTTTGGTTGGAGGCTGCTAGAATGGTTATTGAGCTGTAGAAAGTGATCTTTTCAATGTTGAGTTGATACTCCTCTCTCGTTGAACCTAATACAAAGAATGCTACAGACAAATTCTGGCAGAATGGTATGGATGAGGGGGAAAAAGAAAAAACTTGAACCAGTATGGAACTAAAGATGATCGTTTGGGAAATTTATCAAAGAAAATTGAAGAACAGTATCAATTCTGCTCTTAGGCTACCCAGCTTAGATTAGTAAGATCCAGGTTAGAACAGACTATATTTTGGCTGCTTAGAGTATATTTGTGCATGTGGATTCACTGTTATGTTAAGAAGTGTCTGTGCTTTCTTTGCATTACTGTTGCAAGTCACGGTTAATCAGGGATGCCAGTAGGCAAAGTTTTTGTATGCTTCATTTGGAATTTTTTTAATATAGCTACTTTTAAGTACTTATTTTTTTAAAAAAATATGATCAGTAGATTTTGAATCTAATCATACACATTTTTCTTTTATCTAAACATTACCTCTCCTATGAGGACAGGCTGAGAAAGTTGGGGTTGTTCAGCCTGGAGAAGGCTCCAAGATGACCTAATAGTGGCCTTCCAGCAAAAGGGAGCCAACAAGAGAGCTGGAGAGGGACTGCTAGCAAGGGCATGTAGTGATGGAACAAGGGGGAATGGCTTTAAGAGTAGAGAGTACTCTTTAAGAAAGAGAGTAGGTTTAGTAGGAAGAAATTCTTTACTGTGAGGGTGGTGAGGTGCTGGAACTGATTGCCAGAGAAGTTGTGAATGCCCCATCCCTGGAAGTGTTCAAGGCCAGGCTTGATGGGACTTTGGGCAACCTGGTCTATTGGAAGGTGTCCCTTGACAGAGTGAGGGTTGGAACTAGATGATCTTTAAGATTTCTTCCAACCTAAATAATTCTGTGATTCTGTCATTAATACATGATTATCGTCTTCTGGAAATCAATATTAAAAAAATCAAACCAATGCTGAGTGCCTTTGACCAAATTAAATAGTTAATATAGGAATTGAGGAATACAGACTGGAAGAGTATTCAAGTTTTAATGCTCAGGTTCAACATATTTATGATGCACCAGGGTATTTGTGTACTGAAATCAGTATTCATAAAAATGCTGCAGCAGTGCCAGAATAAAGTGCATTTGCCAAAACCTTGTCTCACTTTTATTAAGAGGTACATGCACTTTTAAATATTGCATGCTGTAAGCAGGAAGCACCAGGTAGCATACCTACATCAGTCACATTTTAAAGTGCTAGCACAAGTCCTATACATAATGATCTCCAAAGACAGCATGCTGGAGGAGTGTTACTTTCAAGAGTAATGACACAGTTTTGCAAACTGACTATATTTCTCTGAAGGTCTCCCCTGGAAGGTAGAATCATTGTCATTACATAGGAAAAGCTGCCAAGCAACTTCTGTGAGTTCCCAAGAGAGCGCTACTGAAATTCTGTCTTGCTTTGAATAAATTTCTGCACTTCACCTTTTTAAAGAGCCTTCTATCTTAGTATCAAAAGCCAGGAGATCAACAGATTAGGCTCTAGGCCCTCTCCCTGTATTAGAAAGATTAAAGTAGAAAGTGGTTAAATAGCACCTAAGTGACAATTTAACATGGTTTATGCTGACTGGCTTCCTGTAGAAACTGTAACCCCATGGAAACTGGAACTCACAAACAATTTCTTGGTGAGCAGTGTAACAGTGCCTTGTGTTTCTTACCAGAAAAGATTTGAAGTTTGTTGGCTTTGTTTGTTTTGTATATAGGGAAAAAAAAGAGTGGGAGGGTGTTTAGGAAGAGTGAGGGAAAAAAATTGAACAGAATCTATGACTTTGAGCATTGTGTGTAGTAATCTTGTTTATTACATGCCCTATAAGAAGGTATTTATGGGCTTGCTACTGCAAGTGATTGTAAAGGAGCCTCTGTGCTCTCAAAGAACCAAACCTGTGATCTGAGACCACCAGAATTCAAATCTCTTTTAAGAAAGCCTTGTTGACTCTTGAATACAAGCACTATATCTTGTCAACATTATGACTGTAAGCAAGCCTAGAGCATGTGGCCAAAGAAAAGGAAGAGCTGCTGAGGAAGCAATTCTGTAGTCATTGGCTCTGGCATTACAATTATTTGGTGGGGGGTTTTACATGTAGATCTTTTGATTTATTCATTGAACAATTATTCGACTTGGAGGTCACCTCTGAGACAAACCTGAAACTGAGAGAAGTTGTGTCATTGAACTCAATGCATTCTTGGCTTCTCTTTCTTACAGTGGCTGGAGCTGAAGAAGTTTTCCCTGGGTCAGTCCTTGTCGAGTTGATTGGGATGATGGAATGAGTATAAAGAAGCTGGGATTCGGTGACTTAGAGCTCCTCGGGACTCTAATTCCCTGGTATTCCTGCTTTCACGGCAGAAGGAGGCCGAGCGTCTGGGAGCTTGGCTTTGTCCGGGGGGCCGCGAGGAGCTGGGGCTGTGCTGGAAGTCCTGCCCGAGCCGTTCTGCCCCCTGGCTCGCCCCCTCCTCCCCAGCTTTTAGTTTTTCA
>VXBC01009557.1:930555-958734 GCA_013399945.1 Ploceus nigricollis
GGGAGCGGCGCGGGCGCGGGGCGCGGCGGGGACGCGTTGCTGGCCAGGCAAGGCGGCGGAGGCACCACCGAGCTCTTCTTGGAGTTGTACACGCTGGGGTCCTCCTCGGACCGGCCCGCCGGCCACAGCGGCTGCCCGCACAGGCTCTTCTGGATCTTCTTGATGCCCAGGTGGGCGATTTCGAGGATGTTGAGAAAGAGGGAGACGGCGGCGATGCTGTTCATGAAAACCATAAAAATGGTCTTCTCTGTGGGTCGGGACACAAAACAATCCACCGTGTTAGGGCAAGGGGGCCGAGTGCATTTGTAAAGGGGAGACATGTGAAACCCGTATAAAAGATACTGACCTATCATAAAGCCCACTTCGACCACCGACCGGGTCAGGATATGCAGGACATAGGTGCGCAGCAGGGACCCTCTCAAGGGTGCCTTATTCACTTTCTTCTGTTCCTCCAGCTTACGCAGTTCTCTCTCCACTCTCCTGTGTTCCTCAAGCATGGGCTCCAGGTCCTCGAGCTGAGCCCGCAGGTGGGCTTTCCTGTTCTGTCGCTCTTTCTCCAGTGCCCTTAACCTGTAGAGCGCATGGCCCATGTACACTAAGGATGGGGAGGAAACAAATATGATCTGCAGTACCCAGTATCTGATCAAAGAAATGGGGAAGGCTTTGTCGTAACAGATATTGTTGCAGCCAGGTTGCTCCGTGTTGCAGATGAACTCGGACTGCTCATCATCCCAGACATCTTCAGCAGCCACTCCCAGCACCAGCATCCGGAATATGAACAGGATTGTGAGCCAGATTTTGCCAACTATGGTGGAGTGGATGTGCACTTCTTCAAGGATGCTGCCCAACAAGTTCCAGTCCCCCATGGTCAGAAGTTCATTTCTGGGAAAAAAAAAAAGTTATTTTCCTGCAATGATGGATTTCTTTTGGAAATAGCAATTTTTAGGTTTTGTTGTTGTTGTTGTTGTTGTTTTGTTTTGGTTTTGTTTTCTTAAATTTTAATAAATGTATCTCAGATACATTCTTCTGGTTGCTGGAGAGCTCTTGGAAGTTCATCATTATTTTCTACTTACTGGGTCTTTAAATGAATTCAAACTTCATAATTACCGGTCAAAGATGCAAATGTGAGATTATTTTAAGAATAAGAGGGATTGATTTCAGCTGTAAACCACAGTACTTCATAACTGCCCATAGCTTTATATTCTTTTCTTCCTGCTAGAAATGAAGACAACTTTTTTTCTACATTGCAAATCGTTTGCCAACTACAGTTTAATTCTACACCCACTCCATTCCAGAATGACTATGGATTTGCCATAGTTTTGCCACAATAGATAATGTTCTTGGCTTTAATTTGTTGGATAAAATTTTGAGAAGTGTCTTATAACTGTGACTTGAAAACAGTTTCATTTTTTACCCCAAGGTAGTAGCTATTTTAGTGCCATCCAGCCAATATTTTCTTATCTACCTGGGTAACAATTCACAAGTTTCTCTCTTGGCTTCCTAAAACTACAAATACCTACTGATTTACACATAGCTGTACATTTGCAGTCTCAGTTCTAGGATAATATCAATAAACTGAGTGCTTCTAGGGTTAATACCTTTATTTTTATCCATCAAGTTTTGCTGCATCTTAATTATAAATGTTAACATATGAGATAATGAAATCAGAGTGATGTGGAGGTTTTTAACGGTGAGTGTGTGAAAATCTTTTTAACTACCTCTATCCCAGAAACTGATTCACAAGCAAATTGGTCTATGTTCTGCTTGACTTACAAACTGCTTCTTTTGAAGCTTTCTTTTGGAACTTCAGGTAATGTGGGGAACTGAAATGTAAGATATTTGACTGTTTATTTTTGAATCAACTGCATGTTTGGTGTTGCATCCCTGGAACTTTTTCTGCTAATATGGCAATAAATTATTGAAGCAACTGGGATCATATCTACCTTAGGGTTCACACTTGAATTTCTTTTATGCTACAATACTTCCAAAACATCCCAAATTCCACTAAACTACAACCTTTAGTAAAGTGCAATTTCGAAGTTTTTTGAAAGTGGCTGGTTGATGTGCCCAAAATTTTGTATATATTTAAATGATAGCACAGCTGGGTGATATCACCATTATTAATATGGCTTGGTTCATTACATGATCCCAGGTAGTTCAGTTTTGCTTCACAGTATTTATCCACACTGCTAGTAAAAATTCTCAGTTGTAACCAGCAGTGAAGTCGTCATTCTCAGCATAGGCATCCTACAGACTTTATTGTTGTGTTTCTGGGACTGTTTTTGGTCTACAAATTTGAATTTTCACACATGGAACTGGTTAAGTAAACATATCTAGTCAAGCAATGACTTAGGTGTTGTTATGCACCCAGAATATCTTGTTTCCCCATTCCTTTCCTCCCACGCATATCATTGCAATGAGACACAGAAGGAAAACAGAAAGTCAGCAATAATTATTGTAGTCCAATGCAACAGTTAAGCAAAGGAACTTTAGGTATATTTGCTGCCTTGCAAATGACTGATTCCTCACCGAAATTGATTGACTCAGCAAAAAACCCCAACCAAACAACAAAACCCTAAGTGTGATGCTGCAATGTAAATTCAGGGATAAATATGTTTTAATCCCAAAGATGAAATTCTCTAGCAGTAGAAACTGCCTGCAACAGAAAGTGGACATAACTATTCAGGGCAAGGGAGGTGTCTAAACATATCACTCTGGCTCAACAGAGTTTTTTTCCTTGAGTTGTTTCTACCAGTGTTTAAATAACTCTATCCTCACCTTTGCATTATAAAAGCCAACAGAGGAAATGTAATTGTAGGAATGGTATAATTCACCCTTTAAGTGAGCCCTTGATACCAGGACACTTGCCCTCAGTTCTGCACTGGTAGAACTGCAGTATAAATAATGACACAGTCAATACTGTGTATAAAATAAAAAGTTAGTTTAGAGCCACAAAAGCCAGCATTTCTAAGAAATCAGCCCAAACTACTTCATAACCTTGTCATTGCAATGTGCTTCTAATTTTTCCATTTCTGTCCCCTTCCCTGGTCTTAATTGAGTTCTGTGTAACAGAGTATTTTCAGTTTATTGTAAGACAGTAATCTTAAATATCAATTATATCATTATTTCCAGTTTACTAGTAGACTAGAAATTCTAGTGGTACAGCCTATTCTATACTACTAGCATTGTAGACTAGAAATATATCATTTTTAGTATAGAAAGCACATACCTGAGACATTTCTCATTATATCATCTAACTTTGTGTCTGCACAAGTATTTTTTAATGGTTATTTCAAACAATAAAAATCTATGCATGTAACCAGTTAGAACCAGATGGAATTCCACCATTTCTCTTGGAGGAAGTTCCTTTATTTTTTGATTTTGTTACTTCTTTAAAAATCATCTTGTCATTTGCCACTATTCAAATCACTTCTATGTTACATTCATGCCACGTTTACATCAGTTGAGGTATGAAATAGCAGCATTAAACTTTAAATTTCTTGTCAGAAGTTAAATGTTAAGATGCAAATACTCATGGTTTTAATTTGCATTGCTTCAAGCCTGACAGGCACCTGCCTGCTCCATACTGCTCTAGGAAGAATTATTCTTCTGCCACTTACCTTAGGAGAAAGCCCTTGGTTAGTCTCTTAGAGCATTGCAGAAGGAGCATGCAGAACTGCTGGTTGTTATTTCTCAGAGACCTCTTTTTAAGAGTCCTAGGACATCTTCTTTTTTTTCCTTTTTTTTCTTTTCCCCAAGCACCCAAGCATAGACGTGGTACACTGAACAGGCTTCTCAGTTCTATGTAGCTAGATGACAAGATCACTCTGTCTAAACTACTCATGCACAGTTTAAAAATCATCAGATGATAGGATGGATGATAGGATGGTGCCTCTAGCCAAAATTATAATGCAATTATTGTAGTCAGTAGCATCTAACAAAGCCATTCCCTCAAGGCTTAATCTGTACGGCAGCAGTTTGTGAAGTCCCTATGCCTTGTTTGAGTCAGTTATTTGAACTTTACACTTCCACCCAGCTCCCAAATGAAATTTTATTTTGTAAAATGGCTAAACAGGCAGCCTTTACAGTACAATAGAGTCTTACGTTTTCTTTACATTCCATTAGTTTCGCTTTGGATCAATGCTCGAGGATCGATCGGTCATGTCCGATTTCATACTCTGTTGCCTGGTGAGTTAATTTAGGATGTGTTAGACTGAGCCTTTGAAAATGGAGGCTACAGGAACTAAGACTTGAGTCTTAAGTTAGAAACACAGGCATCCAGCACAGTAACCCTTCATCAGCTGGGTTTAATAGCCGCCCTCAAGCCCATTCAGAACTGATATCTGTGAGAGACAAGGTTTAAAAAAGGAAGGTGAGTTGTCAAAATGGTATTTTGTGAGAAATTGGAGCCACCAGAACTGAGTTGCTGAGACCAAGACCTTCTACGGCCTACTCCTGCCCATGCCCAGGCCTAAATTTTATGGAAATACAAAATACTAATTTTTTCCTCTCATTGTGGAACTTCTGGGCATTTTCTTCCATTTTATAAGGCACAGGTGGTATGATTTCTATTTCAGACTCCTCTCCCTGAAGATACTCCTACAAACCAGTGGCCAGTTCTCAAATGACAGTAGCCTCACCTCTTCTTTGGAATTGTCTCTGATTTATGTACCATTGCATCCTTCTCTCTCGCACAAGCTGTACATGTCTCCCTGAACGTCCTGTTTGAATGTGCCTTCAGAGCCCTGCCCTGCAGCAGATGAGGTGGCTGCAGCACCTTTCCTCTAGCCTCAGCCTAACACAGCAGATGTATGCTTTATGCACACATTACAAACAAATGCCTTAGGGGCAAGTAGGACTACAATTTTCACCCCCGAGAGATGCGTTAATATTCATCCAAAACACCCAGACCTCCACAGGCCTTTGTCATCCATATACTCTCACATACCTGCCATTGCCATTTTATTTTCATGTCTCTTCTTTCCAAATCTGGTCACCAAGTCCCTAAAGCTTTTCCTTGCTGCTTCAACTTAGACCATCGACTCAGGCCTGGGTCCTCTGTGCTGCCTGATATCTCCAGCAGCTTCCACAGTGCCCAGGTGTCTCTCAGGAGCAGTCTCTTCACCTCTGCTGGCTGTGAAAACTTGAGAAAAGAGCAAGAGCTGCAGCACCAATGATGTGTCCATCCTGTCAGAGTTGTTCACTGCAGAAGCAGCTCATTCTGGGCCCAGCACATTTCTGTCCCATCCCACCTGCCCCTTGGCAGGTCCAGAACCACAGGCTGCCTACCTCACTCTGCCCTCAGAGCAACCTGGTTTAAGGTTTTGGTTTTCTCAGGGGACAGGGCAGGTGACAGTGGGCTGGTCAGGGACAATTTTTTACATTTCTGCTTTAGCAGCAGAATAATTAATGGTGTTAAAGGACTGCTCATACAAGCTTGTTAATGGACCATGTAATTAATTGTGCATGAAAGGGAAGCAGGGTGAGGGCACAGGGATGATGGTGTTTGTATTTGGAGCAGCAAGAATCCGTGGTGCCTCAGGACACTCCCTTGCTATAAGCTCCTGCCACAGACAGAATCAGCTTACAGTGTGAATTGACAGCAGGCTGTGTGTGGATGTGGTGGGAGGGAATATATCCTGCAGATCAGAGATGGGACCTTGGCCAGTGGTGACTGGAACAGGCAACTGTGAGAAGCAGCACAGTGGGAACCAGCACATCATGCCTGACCTTCCTGGACCAGGAGTGACCTCCCTGCTGGGAAGCAGAGACCCAAGGAACATAGTGCTGGGGCAGGAACTGATCACAACCAAGGAGGGTAAAAGGTCTGGTCCTGGTGGTTATTCAGTAAACCCCAGTATCCAAATCCAGTATGAGGCATTTACTCTGTGTTGTGTGTGACAGCAGGAATCTGCACCTGGGATGGGGCAGTCCTGGATGTAGGTGCAGACTGGGGAATGAGAGGCTGGAAAGCAGAGCCACAGAAAGGGTCCTGGTCAATGGCAAGTTGAACATGATCCAGCAGTGCCAGGGCGGGGCACTGCTCCTGTCCTGGGGGGCATCAGGCACAGCATCGCCAGCTGGGCAAGGGAGGGGATTGTCCCGCTCGGCTCTGCACTGGGGCGGCCTCACCTCGAGTGCTGGGGGCAGTTTTGGGTGCCACAGTGTGAGGAAGACATTCAGCTATAGGAGAGAGCATCCAAAGGAGGGCAACAAAGATGGTGAAGGGCCTTGAGGGGAAGCTGGCTGAGGTCACTTAGTCTGTTCAGCCTGGAGGAGACCCCATTGCAATCTACAACTTTGTGAGGGGAAGAGGAGGGGCAGATGCTGATCTCTTGTCTGTGGTGCCCAGTGAGAGGATGCAAGGAGATGGCCTGAAGTTGTGTCAGGGAAGGTTTAGGTTTGGATATTAGAAAAAGGTTCTTTGTTCAGAAGGTGGCTGAGCACTGGAACAGCCTCCCCAGAGAAGTGGTCCACCACCAAGCCTGAGAGAGTTAAGAAGCATTTGGACACCACTCTCAGGCAGATGGTGGGATTCTTGGGGCTGTCCTGTGCAGGGCCAGGAGCTGGATCCTTGTAGGTCCCTTCCCATTCAGGATTTTTTGACTCTAAATTAGAAGTGCCAGCTAGTACAAAGTAAATTCTTTTAGTATTATATCCAAATACACTTTTTATAGCATTGCAGGTTTTGATATTCTTGTCAGGGACTCACATATTTGAAAAACAGAAGATATTTGCGGGAACTAACAGTAATCTTCTTATAACACAGCAGCATTTCCTTGTACTAATACTTTACAATTCTGACATCACAACAAAGCTAACAGTACAGGGTCAAAACCACTTCAAAGTGCACATGCTTTCTGCTGTATCACCAAACCCATCACAAATTGGATGTGAACAGTGAGCTGGACAACAGGCTGCAGCCAAAGCAACTCAGGTATGGGCATAACGAAATGCAAAGATGAGACTACAGAATTTTAGCTTTAGCCTAAACCACTGAACTGGTACAGTGTACTCTCACTGTCTAGAAATACCTTGGCTTATTAAAAAAGTCACTTCACTTGAACTTTTTTCCATTTTACTACAGACAAACATTACTGTTACTACTGGTACTAACTCATTCCTTCCAGAGCAAGTTACCTCTCACAGGAACCAGCCAGCCACCCCTGAAACTTTATCCATTTTTCCTAGCAAAGCCAATTCTGCTCCTGAAATGCCTCAACTGATTTAATAGATTCTTCTAAGAAATCCTTAAGACTGTTCCTTAGCATGCTTTATTACTGCTGCTTCCCTTCATGAAGACAAATTGCTAAAGATTATTCTGCATCTGGTTTTAGAGTGACTACAATGAGAGGAAAGCCTTAATGGGAATAGCTATGTGTTGCTGGATTGACATCTAAGAGAAATGTCCTGAGTTAAGACAACTGTTGTAGGTACACCTTTAGCTACCAACAGACTTTGCCTTTGAGAGAATCCCTCAAAATTCAATGCCCAATGCCCCATAATTTCACTATCATGCACATCTCCATGAACCCCACTCCCTGAGTTTAAACTCTGGAAAACTTTTGAGTACTCACATCCATTAAACAGAATCCTGTAAAAATATGTGTGTTGGATAGAACTAGACCTATCCTTCAGTAGCAAGTTGGAGTAAGATCCTCAAAGGGCCACACTCTTCCAGTGAAAGGTCTTGGACATGAAATGGTCTTTCTCCTTTGCAATATTCCACTCAACAACAACCCCATGTTTCCAGAAAAAAGATTAAAGTTGTAGGTACTGCTTAAGGGTTTTTACGTAGTTTGTGAAACTCTCCAATTTCCAGTGATGTTCACTAAGAAATAAGCAGTATGTACTCAGAGCAGTAATTACAGCAGAGCAGCAGTCGACAACTTCCATGTTTATTGGCCAGAACATCAACATAGCTACTCACTTACACAAACTAAGAGAAGGAAATTTTAATGCTGCTTCACAGCATGTGTAGCTGTCAAGCCATTAACCAACAGTTCTAGAAAATATTTTGATTTACCTGAGGTTTCACAAAGTAGACTGTAGAATTACATACAGTACATTTGGCATATACGTATCAAAATTCTTGTTGGAGAAATAAATTACAAACAATGGTACAAAACCACTCCAAGCCAACCTTTGTTCAACAAGAACATGTGTGTGAGTTTTAGAGTTTTATTTTTTGTATTGCTCTTACAGTAAGCAAACTATTCAGTTTATACAAAATAAACCTGTAGTTTTATATACTTAAAAAAATCATCTTTGGCTAAACAAAGCTCTTTCTATTTTTATACATATATTTATATATATACAAACATCAGATATTTTACATGACCACATAGGAACCTGTACACATAGATACAATAGAGAGAACATTAACCAAGTTTCACACTTTACAAAAAAGGAACCCAAGTCAGATTCAAAACAGTCAAACCCTGCCCCCATCACCTATACAGATATGAAAGTAAGTAAACACAGATAAGGAATAAACAACTTTGTAATAAAATACTGCCTGCCTTTTTTGACGTGGAGAGGAAGCACTTAAGTGGAGAGAAGTGACTTCCCTCAGTGCCTTCAGTACTGTGCACATGTTGATCTATAAGCATATGGTTAAAAGAATACACTTAGGAGAGTCTGATTTTTCCACACACACGAACACTTCTCTGCAAACTGACTATTCTGAAAACAGTTTCAGTTAAGATTTAAATCTCCAACAAATTAACAATTGTCACAAACGTTTGTTAAGAACAAGCATGAGTTGGTGCACCGATCCCCCACTGAAATTACCAGGCACTGACAGCACAGCATGGAAGGTGGGATTTGATCATTGAAAGCAAAGATTTCAGAAACAAGCATGAAAGATGGAAGACTGCCAGAACTGACATCATCACCCACTCAAGTCGTTCCTTGTAACAGTTTCCAGAGCACTGCCTAAAAACAAGGACAATGCACTGTTTGGCAGCAGGACAATCCATTCCATAGGTCACACGTACAATACACCAAAGGGCTCAGTGACAACATCACTGACAAATTATCTGATGGTTTATTAGAAAGAGAAGTCTGTCCCATTAGTTGGAGAGAGAACAAAAAACATGCTGACATTGAAGAAATGGCCACTGGACTCTGAAAAAGAGCCAATTCAATCCAAGTTGAAAGGCAATGCACTTAGGTGAGGGCTATTAAATGAAGTCTAACTGTACTCAGCAGATGCTCTGACTGAATAAAGACTACAGCAATTCCAATCCTTCATAGAAAATAAAACCTCAAAAATTAATGAATTCATTAAACAAAACCCCTTTCAACTTCCAGGGATGTTTCTCAGAGAGAAGAAAAAACAAAACCTTTTTAGAAATTTGGGATAAAACAGCAGTTATGCATGAGATGTGTGCGTAAATATATACACACACACACACACACACACACTCACAGAAAGATTAGGTATGTTCTAGTAAAACTGGAAACAGTTATAACAGATTTTTAAAAATAGAACATAATGAATTTCTAATGCACTAAACAATTTGTAAAGATAGATGCAATTGCTGTCAAAACATGCCAAGTTGACAAGCTTTTGAAAACTGCCTGTTTTTATAGAAAAGTTTTGCTTCTGGTTAGTAACTATGAAGTCACATTTTATGAAACTGTAAAGGTCTGTTTCTAAATTAATTTTTAAAAGAAAATCACTTCTCAGTATTTATTTTTTTTTAACAAAACAGAATGTTTATTATGTTGAAGACCTAAATGAAGTACCCTTTCCAGATGTAATTTGGAACAGAAAAACATAATGGCCTTTGCGGAGGAGCGTTCATGTAAAGTAACATTTACGCCACCCTGCACTCTGACTGTTCTGAAAACAGATTCTGTTAGATTTACATCTCTTGTAAGTAAACAATTGTCACAAATGTTTGCTAAGAACAAGCTGCAAGATCCACCTAGCTAAGAACAAGCTGCAAGATCCACCTATTCCTGAGCAACAGAATTCAATTAGTAGATAAGCAACTTCTGGAATCATCACTATCATTGCCCTGCCTTATTTTAAAAGAAAAAGACCTCACTTCTTAAAATATGTTCCAGTCACCAAGATGACCTACCTGTCATTTTCCAGGATTCTCTACCAACTGGATTCCAAAGCACTCTTACTTTTTAAGATCACAGTTTGACATCAGCACACGCAGAACTTCCGACAAGTGAAGCAAGAGCCACCACTCCCACTCTTGCGCCTGTCTCCACTCACAGAACACCTTTAACTAATAGGAGATGACCCCCTTGAAATGATACTGCCCCACATGCAGTGTCAAAGCCCTTTCTTTCCTAGCCACTTGGTTTGTGAAGTTCCCTCTCTGTTACTCTGTTAAAGGAGTTCAGAGGAAACTCAGACAAGTAAATACTAACAGTGCACTGCATTTACCAAACTCAGTATTCTGACTTGGATACCTCCCCATAATCCCACCAATATGAATGCAGTGGCTCCAGTCCATCCCTGCAGGTAACAGCTAAATCCTGCAACCATGAAGCAACTTGGTTTGAGTCTACTTGCACTTGGATTTCTTGAACAGCTTCATTAACTGCTTGAATCTTTCTGAAACCTAAGAGAGGACAAAAAAAGAAAGAAAGACATATCATTAAGGCCCCTGACTTCCGTATCTACCAAGACAGACTGATCTGACATCAAGTTTTTTTTAAGACCACCCCTATTTACTTTGAAGAAATTTTAGTAGGAGAATTTTAGGAGCACAATTAACAAATTAACTGGATCTAGGAAGTCTTCCTATACCTTTCACATTTTAAATAGCTTCCAGGTTAATCAAAGACAGCTAGAGCCAACACAGGTTTAACACAGGTTTCCCTACAGGAAGGAGGAAAAAATGAAGGCTTCAAAGCCCATTAGCCTTGAATTTACCACACATAACCATGAGTAAGATGCAAATGTAAAGACAAAAGTCTATTTTGTACTCCACAAAAAGCATCATTTATAGGTTATTTCCTACCCTCTTGTAACAATCGTTGCTTCAGGTATTTTTTGCTCATCATGGACTAACCTGCCTGCCAGGGATTTTACATAACTGGTCTGTAGATCAGAATAAAAAGCCTTTTTGCTGAACATAGCTACAGCTGAAGTAGTAACCTCATTCAGCTCTAAGCTACTACTTTTTATTGCTGTATACATACTGCTATAGCATATTGATGATCCACCAAACTAACTTGGAAGAGAGGCATAAATGCACAGACAACATTATTTTATCTAACCAGCCACCCCAACAGCTTCTAAACCCCACAAAAACTCTACAACCATACAACACAGTATCCTAAAAGCCAAATCCCAATCATGCAGGATTTCCTGATGGAATCAAATGTGGTTTTCCCTTTCTAGATTTGCAGGATACATATTAAGAGAGCAATTCAACTCAAGTATAAAGTTAGATGCAAACCTCTGGGAATATTCTACATTAATGTGGTATCTGCCTCTTCTGAAACTTTTACATTAAAAGGTGAAAAGAAAAATAGAAACATTTTCATTAAAAATGTCCTTTCTGCACAATCATGATACTTTTTCTCAGTTCTAAATTGAATATTTTTCTAATTTATTAAAGGTGTCCAAAGGCTTCAGACCTCTAAAAATTGTCTTTATTTAAGTGCTGATCCAACAACAGAACAATCCTGCTGTACCTGGACTATGAGTGGAGGAGTTCCAATGTACCAATCAAACAGGTACTGAGGAATCCCCGTAATACCCCTATATGTATTTTTAAGAAGTAACAACCTGAAGAATCTAAAATTCTTTTTTTCAGGAAAAGAAAACTACAGATTTGCAGAATATCTCCAAAGATTTTTGTTCAACTGTAATTGTAAGTGTAGGAATACTGCTGATAGTATATATAAGAATGATCATCACCGACCTGATTTGGGCTTTTGTTCAGCCTAGTGGCCAAGGAAACAAAGGTTTTGCTTGATGGTCCTTTTCTCTGACATTCCAGTAAAATTTCTCGGTCATCATTTCTAGGGAAAAAATGCATTTTTTAAACATTAATACATATAGTTGTGTACACGTACAGAAACAAAATAATACATACAGGTATACATAAAATTCAGAGTATTTCCAAACTACAGAACATGAGTTCAAACAGCAGTAACAAATTTGTGGTGGATCCTTTCTTCTACCAGCACAGAGTAACAGTCAGTATGAACAAGTGGTATTGGAGATTACGTTCCCTACTAGGAAGAGCAGGATGGTCAGAATACAGCTAGCCCCAAACTAAAGTCAAAGAGTTTTAAGCTTCTAAACCAGATATTTAAACTTGAATTGAAAGGAACTCAGACTCAACAGAGGTCAGCAGTTCCAGCCTCAGTTTGCATGGCTGAACAGCAGCTTTCACCTAAGGCCCACTGATGTTTGACTTCTCTAAGTGGCTTAATGTAACAAACATACTCAGAGAAGATCTACTGCTCACATGAGAATAAAAAAACTAGGAGCCTATTCTGAAGTGCATCACCAATTTCCTGTTTGTCTCATCAATGAATTTAGGCAAAATGTGTATAGACAGCAATTTTATTTGGCTGAAACCTATCATACTTCAACAAATTATATTTATTTTCTTCAATTCAAAGAAAAATGTAATGACTAGTTATTTAAATAAATGTCTTTTTTTTTTAAGATAAACAAAAGTTCAAAGATAAACAAAAACTGCAAAACTGAAAACGTGGTCATATTCATACAGAAAACTGTAAGTCTCTTCCTACCTTGTTGATTTGCACATTAAACATTAGCTTTTGCTGTCTTTTTTCCGTGAAGGAAATTATTTTCTTTTAAAATGCTACCCAGAAACTTACTATATCTGAACCATAGTTTAGAAAAGTCTGTCCTGAAACTTTTAGAAGCCCCTTTATAAAGGGGCTTCACTGTATCAAGTTATAGTAAGAACAGCAAAACCTGCCAACTATAGTTTCTTAAAAATAAGAATACACCAAAATAATTTTGCATGTATTATTAACACGTACAGCCATCTCATTTGTCATCCACATCCTGCAAATCAAAATATATTGAGTTGAATGGCTGACTGGTACATTTCCACAGATTGAGCAGCTCAGACCCAAAACCAGAGAACTGTTCACTCTCATGCCTTCCCTCAGAGGGGGAAATCTTTAGCTGTTGTTCACCAGTGACCAATGCCTTGTAGGAACATCAAGGATCTTCATCCCCTACCAAGCTTGGCTGGAATTTTTGGGAAGAAAAAATAAACTGGGCAGGGGAAATAATAAGAACATAGAGTAGATTACAGTAGGTCTTGTTACCTTGGCACATAAGCTTTCAAAATGAAAGCCAAGAGGACTGCTGCTTTGGGAGATGTGGATAAGTGATGGACATCAATGTCCCAGAGCAATCCTACATTGATAAAAGGAGGCTCCCATTCCCCTTTTTAGAGAAGGGTGTAGAGCTACCAAATAACTTCAGTCATTATCTAAATACCCTTTTCTTCCCTCTTTTCAGTGTTTTCACATAGTTTAAAAAAACCCTAAAGCAATCAAGCAGATCAAATCAGAAATTACCTTGTCCAGGAAACTACTACTTCTCCTTTCTTTTTAATGATGTTTTTGGCATAGAGGCTAGGTGATGATGGAGATGAAGCCAAGGGAGAAGAGTCTTTATTCTGCTGCAGGTCATTCTTCTTACTGGAACACTGCTTTGGTGATGAACTTCTATCTTCTATCTTCAAACCTGAATTATTTTCATCACTCCCCTCACCTGCAGATTCAGTTCCTTTTCGTTGCCTTTTTGAATTGGAATTCTCTTTGACAGTCTCTTTTTTCCTCTTTTTATTAGTTTTATCATCTATATTTATCTGACACCCTCCACTAGTCTTTGAACTGGGTTTTGTTTCAAGATCACATTCACCTGCTACAGTCTCATTAGAAAGCTCTTGTGCTAGGTCTACAGACGCATCAAAGCACTCTTCCAGTTCTTCCTTTTTATCACTGACTTCTGAGTTTCCTGTTGAAGTTTCCCGAGTCCCGTTATCTGCTCTGGATTCCATTGTATGACATGAAGTTCCACTAACAATACCATCTGTTAGGCATGACTTCATACTGCATCCATCAGGAAAAGAATCTTGAGATCTAACATGCATTTCATTTATGTTTTCAGATACTTGCAATTTCTGTGCCTCAGATTTCTCAGAGCCTTTATCTGGGCTTTCAGTGTTGTGGCTCTCTTTGTCTGAAGGTTTTCTACAGGTTACAAGCAAGCCAGTAGTTTCTTCCTTTCCAACACTACTGTGTGACTCCTTCAGAGGCTGAGCTAAGGTAGGATTTTGTTCTTTTTCAGTGCTGACATGAGGCAAGTGATCCATCTTAACCAGATCTGGTTTGACAGTTTCTTTCACAGTGGCACTCTGGCTGTCCTTTTCTTTTCCCCCAGTTCTCATTTCTCCTTTTCCAATCTTGGCTGAGGATGCCTGTGCCTCCTTCACTGGAGCCATCTGATCAGATGCTGGTGAGGCAGAGGGCACTGCCCGCCGAATCTTTACAATAAAATGATCATTGGATTTCTCCATGATGACTGCTTGCATTGGTAGGCTGGGGCGACACTGGAAACCAGGAGCAACAGGCCGACTTGTCCACGATGATGAACAACTTGATTTACTGCTTGAGTTATCAGATTCTAAAGCCAAATGAATGTCTTGTTCAGTGGCATCCTCCTCTCCAAGAAGTGCATCTTCGCTGTAATGTGCACTAACAACACCCTCTGGAGCTGAGCTAGAATTATTCTCGGGTTTTAGGAAGCTGAGGTGAGCATCTGATTTCAAAGGTGATGGAATCGTTAAGGAAACAGCCAAATCTTCAAGGAGGATAGAAGAAATACACGATTTATTCTTCTGTAAATTGCATTCATCTTCTTTGCACAAAACTGAGTTTGTGGAAACCTCAAACATACAGCTCTCATCCAGGACATCTGGATCAACAGGCATCTGAGGCCTAGATGCTAATGAGGGAGCTCTTACAGGTGAAACAATAGTCCAACTAATATCCTCATCCAGTTTACAATCCATGCATGCCTCCTTTGGAGTGATGTCTTGCTCCAGTTCAGCAGTATTATCCCTGCATTTATGACTGTCTAAAAACTGTTTTTCTGGAGTCCTGAATTCACAGTCATTTCTGTTGATATTGCCACCATTTTTTTCCAAGAGATCAGAACCTTGTAATAAGCTTTTGAAAATTTCACCCATTTGAGCATCACTTACTAGATTAAATGTAAGACTGGATGCTTGTTGTTCTGTAAGAAGCTCATAACTAAGATCAGACTTATTAGCATCTCTGGACAGCTGGAGTCCTTCCTTCTCATATTTAACACCCTTCAGTGGAGTAAGAGTGTTTTGTAAATTATTCTCTTTAGAGAGGTGAACTTTTGTTTGGGAATTTCTTGTGTTATCAATGGAATTAAGACATTTTGTGAAGGCAGTTTTTGGTGCACCTGTCTTATTTTTCTCATGGTGACAGTTAGATTGTTCATAATCCACAGTTTGTTTTGAAATATATTCTTCAGGCTTTTGAGAACCTTCTTTCAGGGACTTTTTTCTAGATCTCTCCACATCATTTTTATGACTGATCTTGTGGTTTTGCTTTCCAGCTCTTTCAAACTTCCCTTCCTCACCCTCATTTTCCACATCACATAGCTTTACTATAATTCTCCTTATCTTTTCAAATAAGTAATCAAGCTGTTCATCTACAAATTTCCACAACTGTTTTTTCATATCTGATACTTGCTGGTCAAAAAGACGGTCCACTATTGCATTCTTTTTAACTTGTTTAAGTTTCGACTCTATAATATCACAGATATTCAATTTTAATGTATCACCTAATGCACACATCTTGGAAAAGTTCAAGTATCTTATTAATGCTGTAAAATTTATGATCCCAGATTCTATAATTCTGTGAAAATGCTGAACTGGGAAGTGTACTTTGAACTTCATATAACTTTTCCTCATCTGTTTTCGTATAGCTCTGAGCATCTGCATGATTTCTTGTATATTTGAAGGTTCAACAATAACATGAACTATTTTTTCAAGACAAGCAATGCTCACAGTTTTGTTTTTCCTCATATTCTTTGAAGATCTGAAGGTCTGATTTTTATGTCTCTCTCTGTTTTTTTGTGTGCTTACTTGCACAGAAACAAATTTCCCATTATCTTCATTGCAGTGCACAGTTTTGCTACTTTGATTCTGTGGGCTGCTGGTCAAATTTCGTGTCTCAGAAGCAGCTTTTGGTCTTGACTTTTTTGTATTTTCAGAGCCTCTCTCTGGTTTAGATCTTTCTTTATCTTCATCACTACTTATGATTTCACCTTCTTCTATTTCATCTGAAGAGATACTTAGCCGAGACTCCACCTCTAAGTGTTCATCAGACATGCTAACTGGCTTTTGATTTTCTTTGTTTACCTCCTTTGACAAGTTCTTTGAGGGACAGATGACAACAGTACTTTCAGGCATTAAATCTATAAAAAGAAAACAGTTTGCTAATCACCACAAAGAATGCAATTTTAAACAGATATTTTCAGAAAAACGTGCAAGATTCTCTCCTGTAAACTGATTATTCAGAACTGTTTGAACTCAGGAAGCCTGAGCTAATGAGTTTGGGTGTTTTGATTCAGCAGCTGCTAGTTTAATATATTTCTTTGAGATTTAAAGGGCAAATAAAGCTTTACTTTGAGCAAATTTTGAGCTTTAAGGGGCCTCAACATTTCACCAAACACATGTGACCTATCTCACAAGTGCATCAATTGGAAATACAAAAATAGAGCAGTTTTCATCAGTTTCAAATTTCTTTTCATTTACTTTAACAAGTTTTCTGATTACTGTACCAACTAAATTATAACTCTCACATCATTATGAACTAATATTTACATACAATACTTGGCTTTTCCTTTAACAATTTCACAACTAAAACAAATTGAGAACAAATGACTCAATAGTGTTTTAATAATCCCTACAGAGTTACACTCTGGAACATAAGAAACCAGATTTCAATGCCACTTTTCTAGTACAAAATCTAAACTTCCAAGAATTTTTTTTATTTTAATTGCATTAGGACATTACAAGGAAGACTTAAATTCACAATACTTGAAAGAATATGATCCTACATAACTTCCAAAATTTCAAAGAAAACCTAAAGAGATCTACACAAAACTAGTCACAATTAAGAAATGTGTATGTATTTTTTTAGTAAGTTAATACGAAACTCTTATTTCAACCAGTCTTCTGTCAATAGTGACCAACTCCAAATTTAGAGCACTAATATTCAAATGGCTAGAATCCTGGCTGCAACGTTAAATGCTGCCACCACTAACAAAAAAGACCACTGGGACATACACAGCTTAAGAAGACACAATTTGTATTTCTCAGAAAGCAGTTAAAAGAAGTAATTTCTGCTTTCCATGAGTGGCTCTTCTAAGTTTTATGTAGAAAATAAATTAGAATATACACATACAAATACCTTTGTTGTAAGTCTTCACAAGGCCTTTACAGGGACTTTCCATCTTCAGTGCTTTAGCCAAGGGACGTACTGGACTGTTCAGTGGGCTGATTGCCTTTGGAATATACCTCAAGTGATTGAGATCAATGCTCAGTATTGAGCTGTCATCATCAACAGAAACTGGGTTAGTTTCTCTCTCTTTAGTTACAGGACACATCTCGCCACTGAGAGAAGACGCTGCTGCAGTACTGTTATCAGTTAGGTCCGGCCCCAGATCACAGGTGTTCTGGTCAACGACTGGTTCATCCTTATCACTTATCATAGTTCTGTCCAGTGAATGAGATGTACTCGTATTAACTTCACAGATACTCTTTTCCTCAGTAGGACAGTCAACATTTTCTGCAGCCAGGTGATCATCATCCCTAACTACTTCCATTAAAGAGTCTGGTTTTGTTTCACTGCTATCATCTGCAATATCAGTGGATTCCCGGTCACCAGAACTTCTGGCTTCTGAGTCATCTAAGACAACATTTTGAGAGCCACATTGATCTGCAGAGCTTTCTCTGTCAGCAGCCAGCCCTATTTTATCTTCCTCTTTCTTCTCTGCTGCTGACTCTAGGTCTCCCATACTTGCATTTGCAGGTTCAGGTTGTGCCACTTCTGCTGCTGGTACATAATCATCCTGCTTCTCACCCTCTGTCACAGGCAGCTCTTCACACTTTGCCACACTCCCTGTCACCTCCAGGGGCAAACATTCAGGGTGGTTCAGACTTGTCATTGCTGCTGTTTTTACTGAGGCTTCCAATTCAACTGGATCACAATCCTCTGCTGCTTCTGAAGGCGTTTCAGCCTCCATCTCATCAGGAACCAGCACCTTTGCTGCTTCTGGCAAGGCCTGGGGCTGTACCTGACCCCCTTCTTTTTCTGGTAAGGTTTCTGAGCTTGGTTTATCAGCTGTGACTGCTGGCAACGCTTCAGACTGTGCTGGATCTGCTGTTGCTACTTTCAAGGCTCCATCTTCAGAACTGACAGGAACAGGCAGTGCTGGTTCTATGTTGGTCTGAGCTGTATTGTCCAGAACCTGTAGTGCTGAATGACCGTGCTCTGTGGGACCACAATCTGCAGGGTGGGCAGAATCTAAGAGTTCTGCTTGCAGTGTGAGCTCTGTACCTCTCTCATCAGTGGCTTTTTGGGAAGGTGTTTTAAGTCCATCCATTGCAGAGAGACATTGCTTCTTATTGGGAGAAAGAGTTAAATTTAGCTTTTCCATAAAGCTAAGTTTTAAGTCTTTGCTTTTTGGCCCAGTGTGATTACCTTTAGTTTTGGGTACCTTGTCATCTTTTAAGGTATCTGCTACTCTGGATGTTTCTTCCAGCTTACAGGATTTGTTTCTCTCACTTTTTGTAACATGTGTACCTTTCTTGGAGTCTTTTACAGATTGGTGAGAAAATTCTTTTGCAACTTTTTTTTCATTTCTAAAATGTCTATTTTCATCCTGATCCTCTCTTTCCCTTTTCCTTTTTTCTTCAGTTCTGTGTCTTTCTGATTTGGAATGTGCTGTTTCCCATTCATGTCTACTACTACTTTCCTTCAAGCGTGCATATTTATGCTCTCTGCTGCTGGAATTAGAAGGTGAAGTCCTTCCTTCTCGAGAGGTATGATCATCTGTTCCCCTGTCTCTCTTGCAATCAATGTGTTTTACTTTTCTAGACTCTTCCACACGACATTTATGTGATTCATGAAGACTCTTTGAATGTTCATTCTTGGAGTGTGGACTGCTTCCCCTACTAGGCCTCCTTGGCTGTTCTTGCAGCTTCTCATTCGGTTTATTTTTTTGGCCAGCATGTTTTTCACCTTTATCATGTGTTTTTATGTCCTTTTTTAATACATTTTGTAATCTCTCATCAGCATACAATTCACCTCTTGTTTGAAATCTGTCTTTACCAGCTGTCTGTTTCTCCCATGAAGAAACACCCCTTTCTACTCTTCTTTCCATACTTGGACTGCATTTGAGTTTCATGCTCTGACTTTTTTGCTGCAACTCATTTTTACTAGCCTTCTCTGAAAGGGTTTTCAGCTTCTGTTGAAGATCCAAATTCCCCTCCTCACTGTCACCATCATTGCCAGTGCTCTGATGTACTTCTCTTTTGTATTTGCTGACATTTACCCTGCTGTGCTGTTCATTACTTTTGGTTTCTTTTCTTTCCTTTCTGTTATCCTTGTTGGTATGGTTGGAGGTATGGTCATAGCTCAGTGCAGACGTGTGAGTACCATCATTGCAGAGCTCCTCAGGAGGGTACCTCAGCACAAGTGGAGTGTTCCTTTTCTCAGAGCCACACTTCCCACTGTCCGTGTTATGAGAAGAGTAACTGTGGTATGCATCTTTTGAACAGTCATTCTTCATTCTATGCTCCATCTTCATATTGTCACCAAAATCAGATGGTCTGAATTTGGAATCTTTTGTTTTAGTTGATCCTGGAAGATATGGTCGGGTGAAAATACTTCGATGGTTGGGAAATTCTGATAGCCTGTTTATAAAAACAAAAAGAGTTATGTTATTTTTAAATTTATTTAAACATAACTAAAGCTGAACTGCAATGAAACCATTTTTCTGTAAAAATTTTTAACACTTTCAATTTCAAGCTGGAAAAAAAAGGTGATATAAAAAGACATTTAATAATTTCCATAAGCACAAAACAAAAGAATGTAATTTATATACATATTTTGCAAAAGAAATTAATCTAAAGAAAAATCAAGATTTATTAAAAAAATACTGTTTTGAGCCTAGTTAACAATTTCAGTAATTCAAATTAGTATTTCATTGTCCAGCAATAAAAAGAGCTCTCCCACAGGGAAAAAAAAAAGTTGTTCTTTACAGCATTAGTGATTTAAAATAATAGTAATTTAAAAACCATCAATAAGCAAATAAACTACATTTGGGAGTTGTTGCAAGCTCCAGAAAACAAGTACTACATTATGATAACCAAGCCTCATCATGGAGTTACTGCTACTGCTACATGCTACTGCTGAGAAGTCATCATATTAAAAATAACTTCAAAAATCAAATTAGAAAGGGTATACATGTCTGATTAATGTAATTGTATTCAAGCTGTGTTTGGTTTTGTGGTTTTACAGTTGAGGGTGTTTTTTTTGAGATAAATACTAAAAATTCCTTGAAGATACTAACTTTGAAATAATCTTTACACATAGCTGCATTGCTTAAGAAAAGCTAATTTACTATAAACCATGCAGCAGACAAGGCATATTTCTAAGACCTCAAGGTGCCAATTTCCCCACAATTTTCCATGATGGATGCCTCCAAAATACCTAGGTCAAATGCCTTGTTCACAAACTTTCACCACCATCAGATGATATTGCAATGGAGCTTGTAAAGTATATAAAGTGGTCAAATACTTAAAACAAAAAAAGTGTTTTTCAAAGAATTTAATTTAAAATTCAGAATACTGTACTTAAAGATGTGAAAATGACAGCTGTTGTGTGAAAGCTGATGAGCTGAAAGAACTACACATGTCAAAACCTCTTGATCTCCATCAGACTGTGCCTGGTAATTCTCTGTATTTAGCAAAGAAACCCGCACAGTTTATATGTATGCACCCTTTAGCACAGGAATCTCAAAGGAACCTTCTTTACAACATGTTTTGGTGCAGGAAAATATCAAATGGTCAAAACAAAATACAAACAAACCAATGATGTGTGACCCAAGTGACAAGGAGGTAACCTTCTGACAAGTTGGTGTCCTGGATCCCAAACCCCTGCTCTGGTTTTACATGGTTCAGAAATCTCACTGTCAGCTACTCTCCCATCCATACTTCACTGTTTCAACTCCTTCCAGTAACATTAGTGGTACACAGAAACAACCAAGAATTCTCTAGTTGTTATCCCCCACCACTGGAGACAGGGATTTCATATCTTGCCAGGAAAACATTATATAATCTATTTCTTCTAAGTTGTTGCCTGAGAAGTTCCATGGAATTCATGTCTGAGGCCATAAAACAGACACCATTTAGCTTCAAAACTAGAAGATAACACTTTCAAACATGTAAGATGGTTATATAATCCACAAGGAATAATGGGTTACAAACAAAAATTCATGCAAATGGTCACCACTTGGACTCCTTCTTGGTTTCTTACATAAAAAACCAAAGACCTCATCAGGCAAAGGAGATTCATATTTCCTCTGATTGTACTGGTTTTAAACGACACAATAATTTACTAAGTAATGATTTTTTATTAATTTTTCTTGAAATACACATAAAAATTTCTAACAAGTATATAAACATGACCAGACCAAAAGCATGTTTTCAGTTCTACTGTCTATTTGTACCTTTGATGCAGATGACTGATTTCTTCATCCTTACGGTTAATTTCCACTCTTGCTGTTTTGATAAGGGCTGAAATATTCTTTTTGAGAGCCTGGTTTTCATTCTGTAGAATGATATTCTATTTTAAATATATATAAAAGAGACAGCAAGAGAGAGAGGGAGAGAAAAAAACCAAGAATTAGCTAGGGTATCCAACCATGTAATGAAATAGAGTGCAAGACAACCACTAGAAAAATGTTCCATCATCGGCAAAGTGACAGTAAAACATACATAAACACTTTCAAAGAAATCAGAATTATTGAGATCAAAAAAGTTGTTTGCTTTTTTTTTCTTTGTTGTAACATTACTCACATTTATGCTTATGCTTGTGGTCCTGGTAATTATTTCAAACATTTCAAGCATACAATTTAGTAAAACTGAAATATGCCATCAAACAAGTGAACTAAAAAATTATAAACCGCCTCTTTGCTTCATTCTTTTACTCACTTATTTCTTTCTGCATCAAATGAGAGATGTAGCTCTTAAGCACTTTCAGAGAAAGAGGGTAACTATTTCTTTCAAGGTATCAAAACCAACTTTGGGCGCTTTATCATTCTAACATTTCTAGGTATGATATTCTAGAATTCTGTCAACCCTAGAAATAGTCCCTTCTCTTGGTAATTGTCCTCAGCAAAGCCTGCTCAGAAAGGCAGAGAAGTTTTGCAGAAAACAAGACAGAAGTGTGACAGGGCAGCAGCTGCTTACCACTACAAGCCTTAGAACCTTTGGAAGTTTTGTGTAATATGCAGTAGAGCACACTGCAGAATTGCCCCAAATAATGCAGCTGTACAGAATGGCACAGCAAGGGAACACCAGCTGAAGCTGAAGAGCAGTTCAGACTTATCAGAATGGCACTATGCTCAAAGCAACACAGACATCTGCTTCCAGTTCTAATGACAGCTCAGGTACCTTTACAGCCCTGTCCCGAGTGCATTAAAAAAACAAGAGTACTGGATACCTTTCTGATAACTATTCATTTGACACGTTTACTTTCTAATCAGGAAGACAGAAAATAGCTTTTAACCAAATAAAGTCTTACTGCACACAACATTGTGAAACATTATTTTACCTACTGATCTTGTCAGTAGGCTATCCCCACCAACCATCCTAGGCAGACCAAACTCCTAACATCTACAGGCAGGGATGCTTTACAAACCAGCCATGCAATGGATCAAGTCTGGAAAGCATATGAAATTGCTCTCTCAAAGCAACATTACATTTACTTTGCATGATCTTGACAATATTTCCCTTTGAACTACAATACCTGTGCCTGTATTTCTTTAAATTTCTTCATCAACTCTTTAATTTGCTGCTGACATTTTCCATATTCTGCCTGCAACTGTCAAAGAGAGAAGAATTCACAGAACAGAAGTGGACTTAATTATACAGAAGAGTTACTTCTCTATATCTATAGTTAGTTAACACACTAATGTATATTACAAACCTCTGTTTTTCCCCCAAAGAAACACGTGAAAGTCATATTGAAACAAAAAGCTTCAATATGCTCCAATTGGTATGCAGGTCTCTAAAACAACACAAATACTCATATTAGAGGAAATCTGTGTGTGCTTGCCTCACAGTAATAGGTTAAGAATAACAGGAAGCCATATTATTGTGAAATTAAAGACACAACTACCAAGGAGCAGGAGTTCTGAGAGCCAAATAGACAGATCTCATGTAACACAAAACAGGTAAGGAAAAACACAACAAAAAGTTACTACAAACAAACTTGGACTGCAAAAATAGACTGCAAAGGACACGATCCTGCTGAGATCACAAAGTTAAGTAAAATAAATTTGGCATGAGTTCTTCTTTAGAGGTAGATAGTAACAAAGCTTTCACAGGAGAATGGACAACTTCCATTCAAACAAACAGTCAACAACTTTCAAACTTGCAAAGTGATATTTTCATCACTACATGGAGTCCTGGAGCGTGCTTTCCTACTTATTCTGTAACATTTGTGGATGCCTGTCCCTTTCAGGCCATTTAAATGTGTCTTACAGGCCAGGATGGGTGATGCTACTTAAGTGAGTGTTGTCTTGATTTGCTAGAAGCAGTTACCTACTGCATGGCCACCTTCAGTCTCAAGGACAGAATTTAACAACACGTAAGATAGGTCATGGATTTATCTGTTTTACTCTGGTAAAACTTGTTGGGAGAAATGTCAAGACTAGCTTTGTATCAGATGTCTGACCAGATCCTTGACTACAGGGAAACCACAATATATTTTCCCACAACACAGCTGCTAAATGAACTGCATGCAAAGGATGAGAAATGGGAACACATCATGTCACAGAGTGACAGATTCACTTGTTCAGATGAACTTGTTGTTCTAAGAGTTTATTAGCACACTCTTGTTTTTACTTATTTAAAAAGAGCCTATTTTTCCTACAATGTGAGCATGCTGACATTTTCTGTACTTTACTTTTTACACAAGGAAATTTGGAACAAAACCTCCCCCAAAACACTAGAAGATTTTTTTCCATATTAATACATACCTCATCATAGGATGCTTTCTTTGCAGTCCCTTCTTCAATTAATATCTCATCAAATAAATTCAAGCTGCTTCTAGATGGTGTAGTATTTGGAGCAAAATTGTCTATATAAAGAAAAGTAATTACATGAGGAAAAAGGTATTTTTCTAACCATGTTGCATTGTGCACACTGTTCTATACTGTCTGTGCATTTTGGTTTTACTTCTTGTACTTACAAGGTAACAACACACAAAGTAATTATTACATGCTCACGTCATACCATGTTGCAGTAAGGCAAAGAGATTTCTTGAAATAGCCATCGGTAAGTGAAAGTGAAACAAAAAAAAACCCCAAACAAACAAAACCAACTGACAAGCCAACACCCAAACACCCAAATTATTTAATGACAGTGCTTTTTCCTCAAATCAGCCTGGGTGTGTAGTTCACCAAATACACTTAACTGACAGGACCTGGCTTATGACACCCCTGAAATACAGATGCATTTGCAGACAAATAAATGAAATCAGCTATCAAAGCTGTGCTTCCATCCTGTGGATAACACCATAATGCAAAAAGTATTATTAACACAATGCAAGAGGATGGATAAATAACATCTTATCTGTACAGAGCAAAGATCTCACCAGCCCTCTCTTCAAATTTAAAAAACCAAGGTCACTCAAAACTGGACTACACAAAATATTTTCACTGCATTGCTATTCCTCCTTGTGTCTTTAATGTTTACTAAACAATGCATCTCCATATAAGAAATATGAACTTAAGAAATACAAAATGCATAATGAGAAAAATATATATAGATGCTTTATGTCTGTAAGATATAGTACAGTTCTTCATAAAAATTCAATAGTCTTACAGCAGTAATATCAGGAGAGAAATAATTGCTTAAATACTAGAAACAACATTTCATTAAATGGTACTCTAAGGTTCACAAAAAAGAACATGTGCTGGATCCATTTATTTCTCACTTTCAAAGAAGTTAAAAGAGGAAATTAATTTACATTGGCATGTTGTAGGCACACAGTTTGTGATAAATGGGAGTGGGGCTGTGGCGGAGCCTCATCCCCAATGGGCACAGCTGTGAAAAGCAGGTGAACAGCATTGAAGGCAATGAGCCAGGGAGTGCCCAGGTGCACTGACCAACCACCAAAGGGAACAGAGGCACTCGGGTGCAATGCATGAACGGGGTATAAAAGGTTGGGCTAAAGAACAAGAAGGGCAGATGCTTGAAGCTTTCTGAAGTGATGTTACTCTGTATGGGTAGATGTCTAAAACCTTCTAACAAGGTATGGTGTTACTCTATATGGGGAAATGCTTAAAGCCTTCAGAAATTGTATGGCGATACTTTGTGTATCCTGGCTGTCCAGACTTCAGCATGTGCTGTGGCATATGCTGCAACAGCATATCAAATTATTTGGAAAGTAACAAAAGTTTTAAAGGATAGCCTGAATTTACTGTATCACATAGAAAGTATATTTTGGATCTCTCACTGAGGATTTAGTGACCAGTGACTGTTGGATCTGATCCTGAAGCTTACAAAAACACAAAATAAAGGTGTTTTTTCCAGGGTAAAATGTCCTACTAATAAGACACAGATAAAATAGCTAAGGTTTTCTGCACCCCTTTACATGCTCAAGTATCTTCAAACAGCCAATATCAGAGGAAAACTATCTTTCATTCATTCAGCTAACAGACTTAAGAGTTCTCTGCTGCATTTATACAGCCTAATATATATGTCTTGAATTTAAACAAGTTGCTTGCTGAAGTATAGGTTGTACCAGCTAAATGTAAACTTAAAACTAAATACTGTTTTACTTGAAATCAGCCTAAGAAGCAGAGACTCTGTAATGTGCCAAGCAGTGAGACACAATTAACCTACCAGAAACTGACAAACTGCTGTCCAAGCCATCATAAATATCCACGGAGCTTTCATCTCCTTCCCTGAATGGGGAAGCTTCAGCTAAAGCAATGGAAAAAAAAAAAGCCAAAGTAATAATTTAGTAAACTGCAAACTCTACCTTTCCCATTAAGTCAGTGCAGCTGTGATCCTATACCAGTAGAAAATAGTACAGACCAGTAGAAGGGGAATTTTATCCAGGAAACTACTGCTACTGTGGAAAAAAGATCAGTCACCAGGCAACAAAGACAGTCTTGTAAGATCAGTTCATAAATACTACAAGAACTGTGCATAAAGCAAACTATAAGGCAAATAGACTTTAAAATGATAAAATAAGTAAACTTGATCTAACTTTGAAACTGTTTTCTAGAATACACTAAATACAAAACTTATACAACTCAAAACCAGAAGATTTGGCATGATAAAACCACTACTGTTAAAAGAAAGACTTCTCGCTAAAGAGAAAGTATTGTAGCAGTCTGTATCATAACACCAACAATTTGCTTTAGTATTGCCATCTACTAACACACTAACTGATTCTGTAAACGTATTTTAACCTGAATCTCCTCAGTCTCTCTTCATGTCTTTTTGCAATGCCTCTAATCACTCTTGTCTCCTCTGTGAACCTCTCCATTTCTGCAACAAATATTATTTCTATAAATAAAAACATCAATACCCAAAGTCCTTCAGAGGCTGGGAATCTCCCAAATATGTGTTAAATCAACCAGCTGTGGAGCTGGAAATAGAGTACCTTGATTATGGGTACTGTAGCAGTTGATAGCATATTGGCTCTTACAAATAGCAAACAAAGGAGCAGTGCCCCTAACTGTTCAAATGCAAGCTTCATTAAGATGCAGTTGAAGGTTAAATTACACAGTGTGAAAGACAAGGGGGAGACCAGTTCCAGACCCCCTCAAAACATTCCAGAAATCCAAAGTACACAGGTATGGATTTAAATACTAATGGGATAGGGCTTGCATGTATTGTGCCACAACCATTTAATTACATTTGGAGGTCATCAGTATTTGTCACAACTTCAAATTTGTTTTCTAAATTATTTCTGGACCTATTTATTTGCGTTTAAGACTGCTTTCATTAATTCCCCACAAGCCAGAAAGTAAAACTAACACTTCTTACCACTGTAGCGGATATCATACAGTCCCAGTCCATCCTCATCTGCTGCCATGATACAAACTCCCTATGGCTCCCCCATCTACGAGTAAAATATCAGAGCAAAGGGAACCAATTAATTGACAATTTCAGAACAGTAACATAAAGCAGCATCTTCTTGAAGTACATAAATTACACCTGAGCTGCCTGTGGCCCTTGTTCTTCAATAAAATCCACCACTAGAATAAGAAAACTCTTGGATCAAGGTAACAAAATGAGCTTTCAAGAAACATAAGAAATTATCTGTTACTTGAATAAGCATCCTGAAGATGTTTAACTGTCACTTATTGATCCTACAAAGAAATTTTGATTTGAAAATCAGCACTGCATTCTATGAACAGGTTATCTGAACGTGCCCAGTAAAAATAACTAATCAAGTTAAAACAATCAGGTAATTTGATAATTCCGCTTTCTTCCCTACTGACCATTTAAAGCAAATTCCCGCTGTCTGATACCACCAGTCAAACCAGTACCGGGCTGGGGAGCTGGCAGGGGGGAAGGCACAGGCACCCAGCAGCGCTGAGCAGCCCCCAGCCCGTTCGGAGGCAGCGGCCCTTCTTCACTCACTCTCCAGCCCTCGCCCTCCCTGCACACGCGGGAAGGGGCTCCCGCCCTCCCCAATTCCTGCCACGGCGGAAGAGCTCGGCACCTCTCGGGGGTCAGAGCAGGAGCACCCGCAGTCGCGGCTCGCACAGCCGCCGGCGGCGCGGGGCGGGCAGGCTGTGCCCGGGGCTGCCGTGCGGTGCGGCGGGATGCGGCAGGGCCGGGAGCACTC
>VXBC01009557.1:959769-1141792 GCA_013399945.1 Ploceus nigricollis
CCGCTGCCGCGTCCGTCACCGTCCGCCCTCGGCCGCCTCCCTGACCCAGATTTAAAGGGCTCGCGGGCAGGCGAGTCCTGCGGCAGCAGCGGCAGATGGCTCTCCGGGGAGCAGAGAGCAGGGGAGGCCAAGGGCGCGGCAAACGCAGCCCCACACGCGCGGGGCTCCAGCGCTCTGAGCCAGCGGGAGAGCCTCGCTCCGCTCCCGGACGGCGCCCGCGGTGGGGAGGGGGGGCGGCGCGGTGCACGCCGGGAGCTGTAGNCGTCAGGGAGAGTCTCGTAGGGGCCACCGTGGAGCGAAGGGAGCGCACCCCTCTGCCGCCCCCGTGCCGCCATCTCCTCCCGGCAGTTCTCTGAGTGCCCGGCACCCCCGGCCGTGCCTGGCCCTCGGGCAGCCGGCGGGAGCTAATCCCCGCTCTCTCCCTTTCTGCTGTTCTTGCCGTCCTCGCCCCTTTCGGGGATGTGCGGGTGCGGCCCATGAAGGAGGTCCTCTTCTGTATCCTGGTACCCTTCCTATTGCGCCTCGTCCCGCAGTTGAAATCTTCAATGCATTCCATGCCCCCTAAGGTGACTCCGGAAGCGTGACAGCAAGAGGTGGTATTTTGTTATCAAGCACTGAGGCAGCAACTAGTCCCTACTCTGTTGCTATTTTGCGTGTGTTCTTTAATTACCTTAAAACAGCATGTGGAATAAAAAAAGGCATGGATTTCCTAGGCTTTGCTTTGACGGGCTTTTTTTAATCACAGTCTCCAGGTTGTAGTGATGCTGAAAACGTGGTCCTTCATGCTTAGGCTGCCTTATCTCTGAGAAGCACATCTGCTTTCTAGGAGAGTTAAGACCGGTCTCCTTTCTTTCTCTGAAATGCTTGAGGACATGTAGTAACATGATATCAGCACATCAGATATTGTTTTATTAATACTTTTCATGATAGAGCTTTTGAAGCCCCTCAGATGTGTACACATTTTGGGGCTCAAAGTCTCTATTTCTCTTTGAGTATCTAGGAAATGTCCCAGTTGTCTGAAGATGAAAAGTCTGAAGTATCATATTTTTTCAGAATATTGGCTTTCAGCCTGAGTTGCTGTCTCAATTATGGTTGGGGAAAGCTTTCATACTGGTACTCAAGGTTCTTTGTTGGTAGACAGATGGCTCTTTCTTGTGTCGCTGCAAATCACAGGATCAAAGTAAAGTAAAAAATAAAGCAAAATTGACATGAATATACAGTCCTGAGTGGAAACTAATTGATGGGAAGCAGTGGTGAGGAGTTGCTTTTCAAGAGAGAGAAGCTGCTGAGAAATAGAAAGGGGGATGATGTGGATACAAGTTGTAGCAGACAGATGGAGCAGCGAACCAGAAGTGAGTCACCGAGATTGGGAGAGACACTGTGCCCTTTCCCTTTCGGTGACTGTTTGGAGATATGCTTCAGGTTTAAAAGCCTTGCTAGGTGGAAATTCCTAAAGAGTGATTGTACAGAGGGAGCCTGGAGCAGCACATTATTTAACAAAGGCACATCCTTTTGAAAACTCATTTGCTGTTTTCAGGCTTGGAAGCTACAGCTCTAGGATTATTTTAAGCGTGTCTTGCCAGTAAAGGAACTCCATCTCTAAACGTCATACCCGATTTCCTGCTTTGTATATAACCTAGGAAGCATGCATTCTGGAAATGTAGAGCTCTCTTTGCTCTACAGCTTTTTTATGTCTTTCTGGTAACTTATTTCTTCAACAGTATTCCATAAAGGAATGAAATTTGCCCACAAGTGCTAAGTAAGGAGCAGTCTTTGGAGGTTCATAGTGTGGCACAGTTCATGTGGTCATGGAAGGTTTTGTTCCCTGTGCTTGGGTATGTAATAGAATTAGATCCTTTTCTCTGAAGTATTTTTACATACCATGAACTCTGCAAGGATACAGCAAATTTCTATGCTCTTAATGAGGAATTCGGGATGAAAAGCTCTCTGAACCAGTCTTTGTTTCCCACGTTTACATTTTTGAATAATTTAAGCAAACTGTAGAAGCAATAGGTCTCCACAAACTGCAGGAATGTGCTTTTGGCTCTGAGTTACCAAAGGTCTGCCAGAAAGTCTTCCTGCATAGAATTCCAAATGTGAATTTTGTGCAAATGTATGTATTTTGGATGCCTGTGATCATATAATTTCAGCAGAGAAGTTAATCACTGAGAAGGTTACAACACTCCTAGGAATGGAACTTTAATGCAAAAACACCCTTACCGATTTCTGTCCTTTGCATCTACCATACTGCTTATATGGAAATATATGTATCAAAGAACCTGACCCCTTTGGATGTTTCTTCTATTTAGTCTATGCAACCTTTCTAAATGGACAGGAGCTCTTGAGCACACCATTCTTGATTTTTGTTTTTTAATTTGTTGGTGGTTTATGTTGGCATCCTTAATTTTGCATTTCATTTTTCTATGTAGCAGTGAAAGTTGTTTTAATAATAATTCTAACCTCTTATTTAGAGGCCTTCAGTCTTAGCATTTGATGTTGAGAAATGCCTTTATTCCTTTATATTAATAAATGTAGGAAAAATGAGGTGACCTACTGGTCTCAAATTCACACAGTTACCCGTTGTCTGTCAGAAAAATGTTCTGATGCTCTGGCAACTAAGGCAGAAGTTTTTTCCTACTAAAATGTGAATTCAACATTTTATTTGAAATATTAGTTAGACTTTACATTGTGTAGCATTAGAAATAAGGGAAGGTATGTTGCACTTTGGCTTCCATCTTGGGCTGTATTGTCATCTTTTGCTACATTTTGAAAAGCTGTGATTTTTGGCACACCTTATGTCAATGATGCAAAGTCAACAAAAAACTTCTTACTTGCATTCTCTCTTGTGAGAGAGAGATCTGTCCAGCTCTGTCAAAGATGTGTTGGAGGAGGCTTAGGAAGTTCCAGCTTGTGAGACTGCATCTCATCCCTGCCTTTTTTTTTTCCCTTGAACATCCCTGTTTTTTTTTTTTTCCCCTGAACTGTGTGGGTTGTAGGAAGAGTGCGGGCTCATGTTTTGGTTTATCTTGCTGAAATGAACAGCTGCCAAAGAGTGGTGCTGCTCTGTTTTCTTTTAGCCTCTTCCCAATGCCAAGCCACACCTTTGTGTTGCTCCTCTTATTTTGGACCCAGTAAGAGTGCTGATTTGGAAAATCCGTTCAACTTTCCCACCCAGTGTAAGACTTTGTAAGAAGGATTAATTTGGATCATCTTGCTAAGTTGGTTGCTGCACAATCATGCAGGTGTTTTGTGAGGGAACAGAGGTGAGAACATGAGTTCCTGTGTTGGAGAGGAATGAAGAATTCCCATCTGTGGCCCTCATGCCCTCCCAATTCTTTAGGAGTGTCAGAACCCAAAATGCTTTTCCGACATTTTCGGATGTTCCAAATCTAAGTATGAAATATTTGAGACCCTGGCAAGCAGCTGGAAACAGCCAAAATTCTGAGTTTGAGCCATGGAATGACTCACCAACCGTGCAGGGAGAACAAGAAGTCACAGAACTTTAGAAATAACAGTAGCAGTAGTAGAAAGTAATGGTAAGATAGGGAGAAGAATTTTTAGGTGCTGTACAAGGGGGTTTTAAGTATGGTACAGGGGGGTTTTTGATTCTGTACAGGGGGGTGGAAAGCTCCAAGATGGAGAAACTTGGGCGTGTCTTGTCCTTTTTCTCATTCTTCTTGCCCTCCATCTTTCATGGTGATGTTGGCACTTTTCAATTGGGTTTTACTAAGGGCACACAGTTCAACATAGGTGATAGATATTGGTACACGTTTGTAAACATAGAATACGTAGGTTTTGCTATATAATCTCTGCGCCGTCCCCTCGAGAGAGAGAGCTCCATTTTCCACCCTGCAAGACAGATCTCAGCAGGGCAAGGGAAGAACTTTTAGATAAGAAATAATAAACAGCCGTGAGGGAGTCGTGCGCCTTTGTCTGGGCAGCAGCCCAAGACGGGACTCTTTCTGATAACATGCAATAAATTACTTGAGACCGAACATCCAGAGGCTGCTGCGTCTTCTTCAAGGAAGTGCAGGCTGGAGCCGGGATTTCCGATCTCTCGGAGCCCCCTGACTCGGAGGTGCTCTCCGACACCTGGCTCCGACAAGGAGTATCCCAGTGGTAAACCTGTGTCTGGTGTAACCTGTGCGTCGTGAGCAGAAATGTGGGTTTCATGTGATACCAGCTTGCCCCTTGCTGTGATCCTTTCTTTTATGAATTTAGGGTTTGGATTAAGCTAGGTATTATTAAAGATTTCTGTACCTTGTGTGCTCTGAGCACACGTACTCTTCAAGTTGGGAAGGAGATGTGCATCCTGCTGCTGGAGCAGCGACTGGGATTGTGTCTGACTCCAGGTCTCAGTCCTAGCTGTGTATCTGCTTCATGTGTCTCTTTCATAATAGACTCTGTGTGTATGTCTTCTGTGCTTGGAGGCACAGTCTTTTATGATGCTTTCTTAAAGCAGCTCTTTGGAACCCCATGTGCAGATTTGACTATCCCAGACTTGAGCACTTTCAGATCAGCTGTCTATTGCTATTGGTTGAGAAAGCTGGTATTTCATAAAGCCGTGTTTAGTTAAAAATAATCCCCTCTGCAGTATTCTGCTTTTCCATAACACTTTTCATTTAGGCTCTGAAGTCAGATAGACAGTCTTTGTAGAATGTGAATGTTGCCACTGTGATTTTTGAACAGTTTTATAAGTCCTAAGGGTACTGCACACAATGATTAAAAAACTGCTTCCTCTCACAAAATTGCTAATGGCATGAATTTGTTGGACAGTAGACATGTGAATATAGAATTTTACTGAATCAGTCACATTATTTATTATTTGTTAACTGGCTTTATTTGATATTCAAAGCTGTGGTTAATAAATTAAGCACCCTGATGTGCCTTGTTTGGGTAGCCAAAGATGTAATTGATTTGAAAATTGGAGGTACTTTTTGTTTTTTCCAGTGAAGTTTATTTCTGGTTCTTTTGAGCCATTCTGCCTTTGAACAGCTTATCAGTCATTTTGCCACTCAAAATCTGATTCCCTGTAATGAGCAGGGCCTTGCTCCATTTTTAAAAATATTTCTGATGCTGCTGTGATAAATGAGAGGCAGATAAACTTATGTTCTGTAAAAGCAAACACAAGGCCTGTAAGAAACACCTTGCAATTAATTTGATGGGTTTGATATTTGTATTGTATATACCTCAGTTTCCCTGGCTTCTTAATGCTGTATGGGGATGAATGTCTTTTCAAATTCAGGAGACCGAGGAACTTGAACAGGTTCGCATATGTTCTTGAAGGGTGTGGGCAGTGGTATAATCAAAGGACAGCTGCACTCTTGTAAAAATGAAACCATCCCTGAGATGGTGAGACTAGGAACAGGTCTTACCGGAGTAACTAAAGCCTAGGAGAAGCAGGAATTGGCTGCATATGGTGCTGAAACAAAAGACTGCCTGAATTACAGGGTATTTCTGTCTTGAACAGGATAAGGGTTCACTCAGTAAGGGAGGGGAGCATGGAGCATCGAGAGCAAAACCACTACAGTGCAAATTCATAATCCTGATTTTCAAAATTACTTGTACTGCACTATGTGTTAAATATCATGGAAGTGGAGAGATGCTTGGGTGGTAAGATGAGCTCAAAGAGAGAGATAATTAAGGGTAAGACACAAGAAATGGGTTGTTCATCAGTAACAAAGTTAAGAGGGCTGGGGGGTTGCGGGGGAGATGTGAGATTAAGATGTGTTGGTTTGGGTTTTTTTCTTTCTTCCAGCAGATGTGAATATGTTTTCCTTTTATTTTAAAGAACTAAATGACCATTTTTGTATAACAGTATAAAAAGAAAAAGGATTTCAACTTCAAAACTGCAGATACAAGCTGCTTCTTGTTAAGAGCATTGCTTGCTGTAATTCTTGGCAGAACTAGAAAATAAGGCTGTGATCATGACTGATTGAATGCTTCTTTTTTGTAAAGAGATAGTGAAGATGAAGCAAGTTTAAATGTTAAGTTTAATGTCTTAAATGTTTTGTGGCTCTCATGAGACCAAGCTGTTAAGATCAATGGAAATTCTAGGAAGATGTATTAATTGTTTCAAAATTTCCCCAATCTTTTTCTTTTTAAAAAAAAATTACAAATTGCTTTATCTTTCAGTTGTAAAATATAATTTAGGATTTTGGGACTACCTTGTAATTCCTGTTTAGTGTATCATTCTGCATCTTACTCCTTCTGTAATTTTTTTTTTAATGCTGAGAGCTGTGTCAGTTGAGTACTTGCTTTGGGATTTTGGACTGCCTTCTGGTTTTGAACTATTTGTTCCTGTAAAATTCACTCTGACTCCTGCATGAATATTCTGAAGTTGAAAGTCAAAATAATTTTCCATTTAACCTGTTTTCACTTCCCATTCTTTTAGGTTTGGACTCAGCAGGATCGCCAGTGCATCCTCAATACTTTAGCGCAGTTATTGCTGGATAAAGAATGTACTCAATTGATCGGCCGCCAAGTTCGGCCCATCCTGCTGGATTTGTTGGAAAGAAATGCAGAAGCTATCAAAGCTGGTGCCCAAATCAACCATGATCGGCATGAAAGGCTCTGTGTAGCAATGAGCAAGCTGGTTGCTGACCACCCTGATGTTATGCCGTGAGTAATGAGATGTCCATGTTTGAACTTAGGAAGTGTTACAACCTGCCCCTGGAGGCAGGGTAAATCAGGTTTTTGTTAATGGATGGATTGGGATGGATTAGAGAGAAGGACACTGACTGACTGGTGTTTTTATATTTTAGAACTGGTGTTTATGCCGGTGTTTTGTTTATTTTAGAACAATTTGGTTGCAATGGAAAGGAGATTTGTAGCCGTTTTGGTTATTATCTGTAGAAATACAACAATATATAACCATAAAAAATAACACTTAAGAAAATGTATAAGGGAAAAGAAAGAAAGAGGATAAGAATAGAAATCTCACTACCCACAGTTCCAGTGGCAACAGTTGGTTGTTGCAGTTTCGGTGTTCATTGATCCAAGTGATGGTCGAAGTGTTGATGCATCAGGAGGTGGGGGAAGCCCACAGAACACAAAATTTATTGGGTTAATAAACACTCAGGTTCAGGTGGGAATGCCCAGGGGGAGAGTTTTACTGCAACACTGGATCTTGACCAGTTCTCTGATGGAAGTTGCTAAAAGTGAATCTGGGGGCACTTTGATTTTTGATTCATGACTCCTCCTAAGACATGACAGCTGCCTCTAACGTAGCTGAGCCAGTTATGCCCCATCCCAGAAGGGATGAAAACCTTCAGTGTGAATGTCCCGGTATTTCCCCCGAGGGGAGTTTTCGCACCTGAGCCACTTGCATAAGGGAGGACATTGTCATGATAAAAAGCATTATCCCACCTTGTAGGATTTGCTTCTTACTGGTCTCTTCCAGATGTGGCCCAAACTCCTCCTTGTAGCCCTGGGCGATGGGTGCTCAGCCTCTCTGCCCCTGGGCTGAGATGCTGCACATCCTCAGCAAAGCACTGCTGCTTTTGCAAATGGGCAATTGTTTGAGTCATTAACCATTAGCATTGCAGTTAACATTTCATCCAGACAGTATGTGCTTGTTAATGTTCCCTGGTGAAGAGAGGAAGTGTCAGGATTTGAATTGTTTCCCACAGTAACAAATGCGTTTTGAACAGAAATAATTTTTAAGTAAATACAAGACTCAAACACAGTTTGTTTTAATTAAATCGTGTTGTAAGATGCAATTTGACTTTCACCTGTGATCTACAGAAAAGCAAAACAGCTTGAAAATAGTTCACAACCAAAATCTCTGAGTTTAATATTAGACCTCTAGGCTGGTAGAATATAAAGTTGCATAAGTAGGAATCTGTATTACTTTTTCAGTAAACAAGAGCAATCAAAGAGTTTTCACCGAAGGCAGTGCTGTTTCCCCTTGATAATTAAGTAATGATTTTTAATAAGGTGAAGTGTCTGTTGTCAGCTGATTGCTGAATTGGTTGTCTTTCCCATGTGTGGATGAAGTTAATTACAGGGCTGAGTTCTTAGTACTGTCAATAACTGTCTTAGGACCTGTGCCCTGACATTTTTATTAGTGTTTTCGTTCTCCTGACTCACATGTTTGTGTTCCATCTCTTTCTCTCTCACTTTCTTCTAAAGATTTGCTTTAAGATACTTTAAAACTACACCACCAGTTTTCCAGAGGCTTTTCCTGGAGAGCTCAGATGCAAACACAGTCCGATATGGGCGCAGACGAATGAAGTTACGGGACCTCATGGAGGCCGCCTACAGATTTTTACAGAAGGAGCCATCAGTTTTCCGGGAACTATGGGACTGGAGTGTGTGTATTCCACTCCTAAGGAGTCATGACACTTTAGTCCGTTGGTAAGTTAGAACCTCCAAATCTTCATTGAATAGATGTATCTGTATCTTGAATTGTAATTGACAATGTTCACATGCAATGGAAAGCATCTTCAAGTAATACCAGAATCTGTACCAATGGTATCTGTACTTGTACTTCTTAACTGACCTTTTGAAAGCTATGGTGATCTATCACAAAGTGAATTTCAGGCTGGCTCTTAGTAGTTTTAAAACTATGGTCTAGATGATCTTTCCAAATAATTTCAGTTTGCCCAAGTTGGTTCTTTTTTCAGTTGTGTGTGTGTAGATTTCTCAGTGGCTGTAAAACGTAGCTTAGTTAAGCTGCACCTTGTATTGGCCTTGTTACAGGTTTCTTGTGGGATTTTGGTCAGATCTTTCATGTTAGCTGTCTGCCCACAGGGCTTCAGCCTAATCACATACTCTACCTTATTTGCTATTGATAGTGCCTTTTATTTTAAAAAAGGTGTTTAATAGTCTTCACTTTTAAGAACATAAATTCTGAATTGTGTTAGTAGCACGTAATTTCAGTAAGGTGTATAATTTAGGAAGGGCAGAACCAAGAGTGTTGTCAAATCTATCAGTCATTTATGAAGCTCTTCAAAATTACATACTTATTGTCAGAAAAAGAGGTAGAACTTGTAATTCATTGACTAGAATTGGTTTACCAGGTGTTCAACCAATAGTCTTAAGTAAGTGAATGAGCTGACTTTTAAACATTTGTCCTGAAACAATCTTCTCCTTTCCCCCCATCTCTTCCTTCCCCCCATCACGCTCATTGAAAACTTTGTTCTTGGAAGTTAAAAGTAGCATTATAATGAATGATAACTGGTTTATGATTTATATTAAACATTCCTTTGTTGCAAGACAGCTTTATGTAGTCACGACTTGGGAGTTTTTGGCTCTTTTAGGCACTCAGAATTGATTTCATTGCATTATGTTTACTTTAGAAATAGCATGAAATGCAATTTTGGAAGGGAAATGGTAGGAGAAAAAAAAAATGGGCAGAGATGACTTCATTTTCCTTGTCTCATATATTAACCTTCATTTACTTAGGAAAGTGCATTCCATTATTATATTTCTGCTAATAATTCAGTTCTTCAGAGAAATGTTAGCTAATTGGTGTATAAATTAAAACTGTGCCATGATAGAATTGCTTTCCTCAGTTCTGAGATACTTGTTTTATCTGAAAGAATGTTAACCATAGTGCTAAAATAATTTCTATGAATAAAGTTTTTTGCACGTTTTTCCAAACTTGATGTTTTGGTATGCAACTGACAGTTGTCGAACTACATTTCTTAAAACTGTTTTGACATGTTTTGTTCTAAATGTAATTTTTAGGTATACTTCAAACTGTCTTGCTCTGGTTACATGCATGAGCGATGAGCATAAATTATCTTTCCTGAAGAAGATATTCAATCCTGAGGAGCTGATACATTTCAGACTGAAGTAAGGACTATTAAATTTTGAAAACTATTTGTTTTTCTTAATGGCTTTCAGCTGAGTTAATAAACATGGGTTTCACAGGTTGCTAGAAGAATCTCAGCTGCAGAGTGTGGAACGAGCCTTAGTTTTGGCTAATCCAGACTCCTCATTTTGGCAAAAGGAGAAAGAACTGCGCTATACACAAGGACACGTTGTCTCGGGTGACCTCTCTCCACGTGTAGTAGCTGTCTGTGGCATTGTGCTGCCGAGACTACAGCATGTTTCTGAAGAGCAGGTGTGTAATCCACAGTTAAATCAGTACATTTTTGTTTTAGGAATTTCTAAATACAATGAACTGACTTTATTTCCTGATTAGACTGTATTGAGATACTGTGGGTAATGTGTGTATCTTCATCTTTCTCAGTGTGTGCTGTAAACCAGTGTTGTATAATACAGGCGCCACAAAGAACCTCTGCAGTGGAGTGAAGGAGCAATAGTGCTGTTCATTTTACCTTCATGTAGCAGTTTGTACAAACATACTACAAAAGAATATTCAGCCTTACATACTAACTTCAGTCTCAGTTGGGGTGAGAATCCATAGCTGACTAAAGCCAGGATCTGGGACAGTTGCTTTTACCTGCATGACGTAGGGGTTTCTGTGCTATACAGACATCTTGTATGCAGCCTTTCTCCAAACATGTGCTCAATTCTTCTATGAAAAGAAAACAAGGCTGCTGTTTAATCTCTTCCAGAAGGCAGAGAAAGGGGAAAGGAAGTGAGCAAGGATTGACTGTCACCACTTGAGAAAGTGCAATGTAGACTATAGTGCCTTATAGTTTGGGGAAGCCCGTCAAAGGCATAAACATTTTTAAACAAACAGTATTTAACCTTTTTTCTTCTAAGTTGCTATTTAACTTAAGCTGTTCAGATCCCTCTTTGTAGCTACAGCCAGTATTCCTGGTTGTTTTTCTCCTTTAGGTACCAGTTTTAGCTCTTAGCTGAGTTATTTTGTTTAATTTTGTAACAGTGATCTACAACAGGACTAAGAGATGAATGAAGAATACCAGTGTCCAGAATTGTTTGAGTGGCCAAAGCAAGGAAAGAGGATTTTCCCTCCAAATTCCTCTTCCCCCCACCCTGTTTTTCTCCCTGCTTCTGTTTTTGAATTCAGTATTTTCTAGCCTTTTGGAATTTTTATAGGATTGTAAGAGAGTGGTTTGGAATTCACTGTAGCAGGGCAGTTTAAGAAGATTCTTACTCCCATGGCAGCATCACTGCTGCTGTAGCTGTGCTGAAGCCAGGCCATGCTATAAACTGGATTACTGAAAGAATATTCTTTATCTCTGAGGGAGGTGAGAACTTCCCTGGAAGGAATGCTTTTATTTTTTTAATAGGCACAGGTATTCCACTGATCTGGTCTACAGTGTAGTTCCAGTTACAATAGGGAGGTTCCAGCGACAGGTGAGGAGGTCTGATGAAGACATAGGAGCAAATTGTGAGGGGAAGCAGGTTCTCTTGTTTCCAGAGAAGTACATCGAGCTATATCTGAAAAAAATGTCAGGCTTAAATACAAGACACTTGTTTCAATGCAATGATTTCTTTCCTCTGAGTCTTTAGGCACAAAGCATTAATTTTGTGCCATATATAGATATGTGACTGTAAGAGCCAGAATATCTGGAGACTTATCTGATTAATTACCATTCAATAAGCTGAATTCATTTAATTTTGAATAAAATGAAAATGTTATTGAATATACCTTTTTTTTTTCATTCACCAAGTTTAATGATCTTATACTTTGGTCTCTACAGAGAGAAGTAAATACTCACATTCATTCATTTAATATTCATATTTGCATCATTAGAATGCAACTGCTATTTGATTTGTCCTGTGATGTGGATCCATTCTGATGACTTAATTTTGTTCATATTGCAAATTTTATTTGATTGACATGAGTTATGACTGGATAGTTACTATGCCTGTACTGACAGCTTAGTGTGAATTCCCCTTGGGATCAAGTTATATGTATACTTTCCATTAAGTGTTTCACCTATAATAGGTTTTGGATGAAATCTATTTTAATATCTGTTAATAAGTACAACTTTAGACTCCTTTATTTTATTTGATATGCAGATCTGCAGGCCAAAATTTTACTTCTTGTTAGACTCACTTTACTACTTGTTCTGTGGAGTACAACTGTAAGAAAAGTAATATCAAGTGTAGTAACCCAAATTTTATGTTTGAACAGGAAAATAACACCAGCAGTTTCGTTTTGGTTGAATCTGCCTTCACAAATCTTCAAAACCTTGCTATTGCTGTAGCATATCAGACTCCTGTTTTATTAGAAGGACCAATAGGATGTGGCAAAACTTCTTTAATTGAATATTTAGCGGCTGTTACAGGAAGAGCAAAACCTCCTCATATTTTGAAAGTTCAGCTTGGAGATCAAACTGATAGTAAGGTAACTGATGGATTTGTTTGATGTTTGAACCATGAGACATAACTTTTAATTAAAGCATGAACTTAATTTTCTAATAATATAATGTTTTCACACAAAGACCCTACAGTGGCCAACTCTTTAGTACTGGTCTTAATACTGGTGAGAATGAATAAATAAACAAGAAAAAGAACTCTTACTTTCCAGTAGGTTTTTAATTCTTTGCATAATTGTGATAAACCTGTATCTTTCACATTATGTTTTATCAGAGTTTTTCTATGTAGAAGAGCTCTACTGGGTTTTTTTTTTATTTAAAAACATCAATTTGTATTGGAAAAAGCAGGATTCTGGTGCCAAAGGTTGTATGAACACTCTTATTTCAGTTTAAGTGAGCTAATGTCAGTTTAATCTGATACCTTTTTTTGTGGTAAAGGTGAGGTAAAGTAAGATACTGGGATGTTGATGTGACTTGCAGTTACATAATAATGATTAAGCTCTATCTGTAGATAATTTTATGTACTTCTTGTTTTTCATATAGAATTTGGAGCTTGAGTTATGTTGTTTGACACAGTTTATTTTTAGTTTTTGAAGGTGGTTAGTATCTACCACAAGTTATCAGAAGGTTTTTATTAACATCCATAAGCACCTTCTTTGCTTGCATGGAGCACCTAGTTTCATCATCTCACAAACTGTATCTTCTCATATACAAGACTAAGGCCATCATATTTAAGAAAAAGGGATGAAGTTCAAGGTATAAAATATGTAGCAGTAAAATCACAAACTCAATTTTTAAAGCAATGCTTATTACAATTTACAATTTGAGAGTAAAGCAAAGCTTTGACTGGATTTTACCTTTGAATAACTCGCTTTATAGTTCTGTTTACTACCTTAGTCACAGACTCCTCAAAAACATAAACTAAAGTTTGGTGTGACCCTAGACAGTTTTCTTTTACTTTAGATTGCTTGTATATTAGGGTGGCACAGCTCATAAATTCACTTCCAATTACCTGGTTTGTTTTAATTATTAAGTTTCTGTTAAATTGCTACCAGAGGCAGGAAACTCTTCTTCTTAATTAAAAAAAGTGCAATGCTGGGCACAGATTGCCAGACAGATTGTTTAGTAAGGTGGAGGTTAATTGTCACTTCAGTCCCAAATTTGGTCGTATTTGGCATCCTTTCCTCTGGGGAGGCAGTGCCCAGGTCTCTGATGTGCCCGTTGTTTCTGTCACAGACGCTGCTGGGGATGTATCGATGCACAGATGTACCAGGGGAGTTTGTGTGGCAGCCTGGTACCTTGACACAAGCTGTTACCAAAGGTCACTGGATACTTCTGGAGGATATCGATTATGCTCCTCTGGATGTGGTATGTAGCTTTATGTTTGCTTTAAGGTACTGGTCTTAATGCCCATGATAGCAGTTTTGGGAGTCTAATCACCAGGTTCTGGAGCAGCACACTGAAAATGCTGCTGCTTTAGAAAGGGTTAGAAAGAATTCACCTGTCTTGGTTCACATATTTGCACATCTCATTAATTTTTGTCTTTGTTACAGAGTAGTTGTGACCCTGACACCGTTCACAGATTTCACTCTGAAAACTGTAATTGACACTGATTATGTGTCTATTTAATAATGTTTTGGTGTTTGAAACCAAACATGGCCCTAAACACCACAGAATATTGTCAATATATGAGGCTGGTGCTGTTAATAAGATTTTTTTTTGTGTGTGTGTGTGTTTTGTTGTGCGGGGCTTTTTTTCCCTTCCACGTATTTTTTCTTACACATTTCTTACATATTAAAAATGTGTTGTTGCACTAAGCATCAGAAGTTTTAACAGATTTCCTGCTTTTTTGGATCCAGAACAACTAGTTAGTGAGTCATCCTTGCCTCTTGAAGTAATGACTGCTGAAAACAAGTAATTTACAATAATGATATGATAGAGATGCTTTGCTGCATAGGCCTGCTGGACATTCTGCTGTTTTTTTTTTTCTTTTCATACATGTTTCCATAAAACATCCTTTGTGTGACTGAATAACCTGTCTGTTTGTTTATTAGGTTCTGGGCTTTCTGAAATAGAAATAGAAAATTTGTAAGAAAGCAAATGAATACAGCTTGTATGTACACAGTTCACTGCTAGAGGTCATGCGCTTACTTGCTTCTGTGGACTTCGCTCACTGCACTCACTATGAGCATACCCTGAGTAGGATCCTGAATTCATCAAATCCCTTTCTTCAGGTCCTCCCTGCAGGGATCCTGTCTGCTTTCTCCATATCAAAGGATCCCTGGGTGCCTCCCTCTGTGCTGAGGGGTTTGTGTGGTCATACCTCCCTTCTTTCTTTCCACCACCATTACTGTCCTTCCCCAGGGAATGGTAGATTTTTTAAATAGATACCAAACTATCCTGGGGTAGCAGTGTATACACTGAAAAAGGTTTATGGTTGAGAATGACGTCTTTGAAACACAGGTCATCTTTGTTCAGGCAGATAAGCAAAATAAAGCTTCTGATCTGAATGTGTCTAATAAGTAATTCGATAATTTAAAAATAAATAGTTTTGATTTGGACTTGCAGTGTAAAGGCTGTCATTTTCCATTGTTTTATCATTAAATTTGAATATAGGAGAAAAAAAGGTAAGTAAACATTACACCTTTGACTTCCACTGCTGATTAAAGTTACTGGGAACTCTGCAATTCCTGTTAGCATCACTTGGAAGCGTATCTCTGGAAATAGCAGTTGCTGGCAACGTAATGGTACTCAGTGGCATTGCTCCAGCATCTCAAGTGTGAAATAAGTTTGGATGGTTGTGCTGTCTGTTAGTGTCACCGAGAAAAAAAAAAAAAATTTAATTTTTCTTTTTCTCTCCAGATCTCTGTGCTGATTCCTCTTTTGGAGAAAAGAGAGTTACTGATTCCTGGTCGTGGTGACTGTTTAAAAGTAGCACCTGGATTCCAATTTTTTGCAACCAGGAGGTAGGTTTGTAAACATAAATGAGATTGAGATCATGGGTATCCTATTTTTAAGTCCAAGGTACTTTTTACAACGTACTTTTATAGGAGTATTTTAACAATTTCCAGTTAACAAGCAATATAAGTCATAGAAACTGTGAAATTTTTTTTTTCACTTGAAAGCAGGCTTGGGGTGAATCCCAGTCTTTGTAGAGAATAATAGATTCAGCAAGGCTGAATAAATGAACCTTGCTGGGAGGAACCCTACAAAACCAGCCCATCACCAAGACAAAATACCACTCTTAGGAATGTGTGAAAAAGTTTTATTTCTGATAGTTATGAAAGTCTTGCGTCAATATAGGTGTTTGTAATGTTTTCTAACCAGAAAAAGATACAATATACTGTGCCTGATTGTTTCACTGTAGTAGTGGCTCCTGCCTGGGATGTCAAAATGACTTTTTGTATAGGAAAATGGAATATTGTATCAAGGTTAAAGGTTAGGAGGTCTATTTAGGGAACGGCAGTTACATGGTTTTCAAATGTTTTGTAGTTTATTTCAAAGCCTTTAACAAATTTTCCTGCTTTTGTCTTACTTCTATAAATTTGTTTTTCTGATCTATTTTTTCTGGAATTGAGTCTTCAGTATTCAACTCCTTTGGTTGCCTCATTTCATAAGAATTTTTATTTCTTTATGCATGGTTGTCATGGTTTAACCTCAGTCTTCAACTAAACACCCCACAGGCGCTGGCTCACTTCCCTGCAGCAGGATGGGGGAGAGAGTTGGAGGAGTGAAAGTGGGGAAAAATCATGGGTTGAGATAGAGTTTAGATAAAGCAGAAGTTTTCCACACAAAGAAAGAGACAAACCCTATCACTTTGAGCATCTCCACCCTTCCTCCTTCTTCCCACAGCCGTATATGCTAGGCACGACCCCATCTGATATGGAATATCCTGGTGGTCAGTTGGGATCAGTTCTCCAGGCCATGTTCCTTCCCAGCTCCCTGTGTTCCCTCACCTTCCTCCACTGGGGTGGTGCTGGTGCTTTTCTGAGAAGCAGGAAAGCTGGAAGCCCTCTAGGAGCCCTGCTGGGGGTAACTAAGACATCCCTGTATTATCAGCACTGTTTGGGTCACAAATGCAAAACACAGCCCCACACCAGCTACTATGAAGAAATTTTACTCTATCCCAGCCAAAACCAGCACATCAGTGAACAGTTTGTATAGCAGCAAATTATAATTTTCATTAGGCTCGTTAGAGTAGATTCTGTAAATCTGTTGCAGTTTACAGCTGGAAAATAGTATTTAACAATTGAAACAAAACACAATACAACAAAGAAGAAAAAAATTAATGAAAACCCACTAGAAAACAAAAGCCAAACCACAACCCCAAATCTAATGTTTTGCATGTGCAAGGCTACTTCTGCAGTGAGTAAAAACACATGGCTGAATAGTTATTTCTGTAGTAAAAGAACAAAGGGAATGAAATGTATGATGGAGTCTGGAGGACAAGGAAGAATAATTGTGAAACACTGTGGAGAGGATAGGGCTGAAGATGCTTTTCCTGCATCTCTGCAATAAGATCACAGATCCTTTAAGGTACTTCACAGGCCACTTCTGTCAGGTTTCTCCCTTTACAAAAGATTCTGTATATTGCTTCTGATAGACAACTGACAGTAAGTTAAGTCCTTCTGAAAGTATCTCAATACTTTCAGAAGGACTGAAATTTTGGCATATAGGAAGAAAAACACTGTGATAACAATTTGGAAAGCACGAGTAGGCAAGGTGGGGTACATGACAGTACAGTGATAAACAGCGTAATTTATGCCTGTTGCATTATGCTGTAGCAGTTGTATGTAACATGTTCTTTGATGCACAGAAATGCACTGAAAATGCTGAATTCTTCAGCCACACTCAACATGCTGTGTTTCTTCATTGTTGTTTTGATTTAGGATATTCAGCTGTGGTGGAGGTTGGTACAGGCAGCAAAGCAGCCATGCTGCTCTTCTGGACAAATACTGGACCAAAATACATCTGGATAACATGAGCAAAGGAGAACTCAAGGAGGTGTGTTGCTCCATTGTGGCATGTGAATAATTATTTCATCTTAGGATAATAAATGTTTTTCAGTAGTTAATTGAATCCTTATTTTATCTTGAAATTCTGCAGTAGACCCTTACAATTTCAGCTTTGTGCTGCCAATTTTGAAGTAAACAGGCAGTTTGTCAGGAAAATTTGAAGTGAATTGAACAAAGATTCCTGGAACTTGCCTTGACAGACACAATTGTGCTTTGTGTGGGTCTAAGAATCAAGTTACTTTGCTGCTTATTAGCCCACAGGGACTTGAAAGCAGAGAAAAATAGCAAAAAAGAAAATTGAGTTTAGTCTAATTTGGCGTTCTAAGCTTTGAGCTGAAAAATAGTTGGCCAGTTATCAGTTAAAAATAACTGCTTCTACTGACATCTTTCTTTTGTTAGCATCTTGGGGAGGTGTTTGCTTTGTGTAGTTCTTCAGAAGATTAAAACAGCCCAGGGCTCATATGAAAATCAAATTCTCTGGAGATTCTCCTTGTGATACATAGCTCAAACCAGGATCTGATTCTAAAAGAACCTTGGCTGAGGGAAAAGGTAGTGAATAGTATCTAGCAGAAGAGTTGAGGATAAAGTTCTGAGTTTTCTAGAATGGAGAAGCCAGTTTTTTCAGTAGAGTTCATTCTTTTCTTTGGTCTTGTTCAGCAGCCAGCACAATTATAGGTGGCCTTAAATATCTGTGTGGTTTCTTTCTTTTCTTGTTATTTGTCAGCTAATTGTTAGGAATGGGGCAAGAACAACGATCAAAACCTTATGAAAAAACAAAACTTGAGTGTTAGCTGTGTCTCTTACCACCAGGTTCTTTTTATTTTTCTGCAACTTTGTAGCTTAAGTCACAAAAATATATAAATTAAGCACTAAGATTCCACAGTAGGACACCCACTTGCTTGCCTTGAAAAAACATTCATGATCTTCTTGTTAATCTTAAAAATCTGTCTGCCAGGGTAGGACCAGTTTTCCTAGCCTGTATCTGTGAAAAGTAATTTTGAGAAGCAATATTTTGGTTGGCAAGCTTTAGTGGAGAGAGCCGAGCTGAAAGGAAATCACAAAATAAAAATTATCCTCTTAACATGCCTTTGTCAGCACAGTGAATCGACAATTTGAATGCTCAAATGAATTTAGTCATAAAAAGAAGGGTGGGAGGTAAGGACTTCTGTTACCAGTTTTGATGTTGTAAACTGGTCATGGTTTGGGTTCAGATAGGATTGAATGTACTTTTTGTTCTTCCTGTTGGTATTTGTGCAAATGTATTGAATGCATTGGAGTAGAGTTGAGCTGGAAAAGTTTGGTTTTGGCATCAAAATCAGTATCATAGTAGTTATAATTTCTATTTTCTTCACGTAGGAGATTGCAAGAGAGCAGTTTTATGTAGCTTGCTAGCAAAAATATCTATTGACGCATCTCCCAGTAAAAACTGGGGTGCTGTTGGTTTCTTTCCAGTGTGGATGGGTTTGTTGTTTTGTTGTTTTGTTTCATTTTCTTTCTTGTTTCTGGTTTCAGGTCCTCCAAAGGAGATACCCCAACCTTGCTCTTGTGACAGATCACTTGCTAGACATTTTCATTGACCTTGCTGGAGACAAGTATCAGGCACCAGAAAACAGTGTTGCTGGCTCCAGTCCCGTGCCAGCAGCAGCATCAGAATCGAGATCAGAACATAAGAAACCAAATCTGGAAGGACGAGAACTATCTCTAAGGTTGTCTTTTCTTATATATTTGTTGGAAGTCAGCTAGCTACAGAGATAGAAGGGTTTATTTTCATTATTTTTCTTATTTTTTAGAAATAATGCTGAAAGCTTGAATAATTAAATGTGAATTTTGTAAAAACTGGGAAATACATTTTTTTGTTTTAAAATAATGATTAATATATCATTTAAAAAAACTCATTCTGGATTATTTAAACTTCTTATTTGCTATACTTACTTTTTGGGAGGCATGGGGGAACATGTGGGTTTTGTCATATGCCGTGTTTTGTTGGCATCAGGCCATATGAATTTATTCTTAATTATTGTTAACACAAGATATCAGTACTAGTTAAGAACTAGAAGGTGCTGTATAATGTTCTCTCAGTAGCTAGAAGATAACATTTTCAGTAACTGAGTATATTATCTAGATTATTTCATGCTGAACACTCTCAGCATTATAACTTAAGGTGACTGAAAATAACTGTATCTGTAATGTCCTGTTAATTTCAAAAATACTGTGATGAAATGTAGTTTGCTGAATTATTTCTTCCTCTCCTACCAAATGTCAGTTCTACTCATCTGGTATTTCTGTAACCAGTAGGGCTTTTTGAATTAGTTAGTAAATGCTAGGTGTGGGTAGTACCTGATATTTTTGTGGAATATAAGAACATCATTTTTTTCTAGAACAAAATTTCCTTTTCTTGCCTTTTGGAAGATCTTGTTGTTGGTAAGGAATCTGTATCTTGAAAAAATGAGAGGTTTTTACCTTTCTGGATTCTTTAATACCTTTGAGTTTTACAGTTACCTTTTGATTTAATGGGAGTATGTATTATCTGTTTATAAGCAATGTTGGTCTGTGCTCAGCTACTCCTCAGAATTATCGTCCCTTGTGTCTTCCCATGTACAACTTGCGCAACAACTACACGTGCAAGTGCCACAAGATGATGTCGTGACCTAAGCTGAACATGAAAGAAGGTGCTGTGTATTTTGGCATGTTTGTACCAAATCTTTTTGGTTTTTCTTTTTAGAGACCTACTGAATTGGTGCAGCAGGATTGCTTACAACTTTGACAGTAATTCTTCAACCACAGCAGTGAATATTTTTCAGGAGGTGCGGTAAGACTTGATCCAGAAATTGATCCAATTGATCTCAAATTCTAGCTATGTTTCATGAAATGCTCTCTTTGGGAATGTGAGATGGGAATTTCTTTGGTTTTGTTTTGAAGCAATTGGACTGAATTAGAATGTTTGTGATCTCTCTGATCAGAAGCCTTTGTAGCTACAAGGAAAGTTGTTTTCAGTAAGGTGCTAAAAGAATTTACTGCTGTCGTACAAATCGCATGGTGCAAAATAATTGTAACTGATACAAGCTGGGATTGTATGTGGTGGAGACCTTTCCTTTTCTTGTAATATGGGGCTCCTTTTCTATTTATCTATTCATCAGTTTACAGTGTAGGTTGAGGACTTTTTGGGTGTGCATCTGTCAGAGGCAGTTTTGAGATATGAGATCTTATAAATGTTACTTCCATCTCCATTTTGCTCCATTTGTCTAAAAACAGCTTTTATGGCTGGGCATTGAAAAGCTTTTTATTTTTGGTATAAACCCACCACATTACAGAGTTTAGAAGTTCTTATTGCATCTTTTTGAACTCTGTTGTTTGACTCAATCAGAGGACAGTGAAATAGTTTTATTTACGATTGTTGAATTGGATTTGGGTTCCTTTAGATTAAGATGGCGCTTTGTCAGATAAAATCATACAAAACTAATTTTCAAGAAGTTGGTTTTCCCCTTGACAGGCATTGGACTGTTTCACAGCCATGTTGTCCAACCAAGGGAGCAGACAGAAAATGGCAAAAGTTATTGGAAGTTACCTTAACATTTCAAAAAAAAAGGTATGGTGAGCTACAATTAACATGATCTTCATTGGTAGTATTCTATAGCTTGCAATTTTTCTATGATTAATTGAAATATGTTACGCTATTTTTTATTTAAAGTTATACTCACCTCTCTGTCCCGAAGAGGTTTTTTTGCTTTCTGTCCCATCCCAGGATCTATTTTTCTCCTATTTTATATTCAGCTGCATTTCTTTTTTCTCTGAAGGTTCTAGGCAACCTGTTTTAGAGCAAGTGGCCTCATGATGCAAAAGAAGGATTTCACAGCTGGAGCAGCACAGCTGCCTAAGCACATGATACCACTAGATGCACAGGGTAGCAAAGAATGTGTTTTTTCTTAGGTGGTTTACAGTGAATATTAATTGCTTAAACAGAAATCAGAGAGAAACATGATCTTTACTGCTACTTGTTCTGTACTCACTGATTACAAAATCAGTTGCCTCTCTGGAGCTCTATAAATGACAGAATTAAACTAAATCACTTCTTTGTCAACTGTTTCTGACTGTAGAAGTCTGCAAAGCAAATTCCCTCTATTGTTACTCTTGAGTTGACAGATGGATCCCTGAAACTTCTGTGGGTTTTTCTCTTTGTCCTTCTTTGCATTATTTCATTACAGGAATGTATTATTCCCTGCAAGTGGCAAAATACCCTTGTTCACACAAAGGGTTTTTTTTAAGGGAGGTTGTTTTTTTTATTGTCAAAATAACTGTTCAAGTTTCTGTAGTTGAACTACCATGGAAGTAGATGAAGTAGAAATACAGTGGCAAAGACTATTACCAAGTTAGTAAGTTGAAAGTTGTTTGTACTGATAAAAACACTTCTGAGGTCCTTCACTATTTTCGGTGATGATTATGTAAAACCTCCAAAATACAGAATTTTACCATTAAAAATTAACATGCTGCAAAATAATACTGGTAGCATGGTGTGGGTGTTCTTACTGTGATGTAAGCAACATTAGTATTGGAAATGCTGACGCTTTTTTCACAGGTGGAGTTCTTCTGTGAACTCTATAAACCGGAAATTTCAATATGGGAACAAGAAGTCTCTGTTGGAAGAGTGAATCTTGTGAAGAAGCAGAACCAGGCTCTCACTGTACAAAGGTAGAATATCCTGTAGTTTCCATGTGAATTGAAATATTTTGTGGTGGAATAGAATAGACTGCAAGTCACAGGGTTTAAGGAAAATGCAAATTGGGTATTCTCATTCTAATGAAAGGAATGTGAGAGCTCTTTCCCTTGCAATCTAAGTTTTACCTTGTGTATTTTTAAGAGTGTCTGCATCATGCTTCTGGCAGCCAAAGCATGGAGATTTCCAGCTTCTTTGAACTAGAGTGTCTTCAAAAGAGTGTGGATCCACAGCTGTTATAAAAAGATTTCGATGGCTTTACCTTGGTAGAGGGAGATTTTTGTATGTGTTGGTAACTTCATTGGCCAGGAAGTTATTTGGAAACCCTGAATTTTTAGGTTGTATCTTGAGAAAAATGAGTATCTTAGAAGGGTATCTTAGAACTATTTCTTTTCAGACCTATATTTAAAAAAATCCTAAAACAAACCACTCCACTAAAAAATAATCAAGGTAAAATTGAAATTAACTCCTTGATAAATCTTAGTTTGAGTAACTTGCTTTGTTTTTCTAGGGCAAAACATACCTTTGCTGCCACACGGCCATCTGCAGTACTGATTGAACAGCTTGCAGTGTGTGTTGTCAAAGGAGAGCCTGTGCTCTTGGTTGGTGAAACAGGAACTGGCAAAACCTCAGCGGTCCAGTACCTAGCTCACATTACAGGTAAATAATGTGTGAAAATTGTAACTTACATGAAGATAACTTGAAAAACAACAAACGAACAAACCCACAAGTTGACGGTGCTTTTTATCTCTGTTTCAAGGACACCGTTTGAGGGTTGTCAACATGAACCAACAAAGTGACACGGCAGATCTCTTAGGGGGGTGAGTCACTGACCACTGTTTTGTCTGTTCTGCAGAACAAATGGACAGTATCTGTTACGTAGTAGGATAAATGACTTAATAAACATGTTTGCATGCAGAAACCTTCTTGTCCTTGCTGAAGAGCAGAGCAGTTTCACTGAATTGTGTGCAGAGCTGTGTGTGATGAAGTCATTCAAAAACACAGCCCAATGTCCAGCCCAGAGTGGCTAAGCTGTTCAATATGAATCTGATGTAATATTCACTGGACAGATTGTTTGGTAGTATTACGAATATTTTGCTTATCAGGGTGTTCCTGTCTTTACAAAATTGCCTCATGAGGCGCATTTAAATATGCACAATTCTATTTAGTTCATTAGTTTATTAAAAAACTTCAGAAACAAGGGTTCATCCATGCAGCTTATTGTTGTTTCAAGTAACTGGTTTTGGACTTGTTTTCTTTTTTAAGTTCACAGATGACTCTGTCTCACATAAGTAATTACTCTTTTGCTTCTCTTCAGTTACAAGCCTGTGGATAACAAGCTGATCTGGCTCCCTCTGCGAGAGTGTTTTGAAGAACTCTTCTCTCAGACATTCTCTAGGAAGAAAAACCAAACATTCTTGGGACACATTCAAACTTGCTACAGACAGAAACGTTGGCATGATCTGCTAAAACTAATGCAACATATTCATAAATCTGCTATTAATAAAGAAGTAAAAGAAAATACATCTGGTAAGACTTCAGATGGATCAAACACACAGTAGTGCTAAACCATGCAGAGGGTAGATAAATACTGGTGAATTTTGTTCTTTTAATTTGGGTTTGTTTGAAGTTTAGGGTTTTTTTCCTCCCCCTATATTACATCTTTTTTTCTGGTCTTGAGAAATACAATGTCAACATTGCAACAAGACATTCAGAACACTGTTAGAACAGTGGTTGGGTTTTGTTTTGTTTTTTTTTTTCTTTTTTTCCTTTTTCTAACTCATCTCTGCTGTTAGCTATGTCTGAGAGTGTGGAGATTGTCTGCCCTGTGGTACCCTTGACATCTGGTCTCCACTCAGTACTTGTTTACTGTGCTGGTGAGCAGTCCTGGTTGTTTGTGTGTCAATCTTCTATGTGAATGCATTCGTACTTCCATCCCTGGAACCTGCTTATGTCTCACAAACATGTCCTTTTTAAAAAACAAAGCAAAACAATAATAACAGAACCAAACCCAAAGTAATAACTGTTTTAGGGTAGGAATTATTTTTAAGATCTTGCTTTTGCCTTGGTTCCTCTGTTAGTGATGCTGACTTGCCTAGTGCTTTATTGTGTTCCAGTGTGGTTCTGTCTCTAAATAAGTTTTTCTTGTTTTATACTTCGCAACCCATTTTGGGGCTGAGGCGATGTTGATACTTTGCCTTGCATGGAGTTGTTTCTGGTTCTAGACCAGCAGAACAAGTGAAGTTGTAGCTTTCATTCAGTTTGGGCTAAATAAAAGTAATTACGAACTTTATCTCCACTCTTCTTTTAACTGGTTCTTCTGAATATACAGATACTAAAATAAATGTAAAGAGGAAAAACAAAAAAAAAGAGAGTCTAAAGAGTTCTTGCATTTATTGCAAGAATTGACAATCCTAAAATAAAGGCAAGTTGAAATCTGTAACTTGCAAAGTTTTGTAAGGAATTTTGATGTTGTACATAGCTCAGGTAGGGATTTTAACAAATAACTGAAATAAGTGCTGTAGTAAATATTGTTGTAACTGATAAGAAATAGTGTGTTAATTATTGATACTGAAGTGTTTATTATTAATCTGTCCTGTCATAAGGGTTAGAAATCTGGGTTTTATTTTTTTGGCAGTGGTAACAGTCACACTGGAACAAAGTGCAATATAAGTATTCATTCCTCATCTGGGAATGAATAGCAAATTATCTGAGCACTATTGACATATGGGCACAGTTAAATTTAAAAAATGAAAAACCACGTATGCACAAAACCAAAGATTAAATTCTTTTTTTTAATTTGTGGTGTGTCATCGGAAGGCCTTGAATTTTTTTGTTGCTCGAGCTTACTTTTGTATCTCTCGACTTGAAACAACTTGATTAAAAAACTGTTGTCAAACATTTTTTGTGCTATTGTTCTGATGGTACAAACTTAAATTTGTTTTTCTTGCAGGCTTACCACTGAAGGAAAAGTGGGAGGCATTTGGTCTTAAACTGAATCATGCTCATCAACAGATGAAAATGACAGAAAATGCCCTTCTCTTTGCATTTGTTGAGGTATTTAGATATTTGCATTTTGATTCTAGGAGGAATAAGGAGAAGTATTAAAAAATCTTTGCAATCAGTATTATATAAGTAGCTTTCTGGCAAGAACCTTGCTATGAAGTAAAACGTGTGCCATGATATCTCTGTGAAATCAAAGTGTGCAGATTGAAGGAAGCAGTGGTGAGATGGGCAGTGGGAGACTGGTTTGTGGTAGCACATTAATTCAATGCTGTATAACAGGAATTAGGGCTGGTATGATGAGAATATCAGTATGTCATATCTTCTTTTCAGCTGTAGGAGATGAGAAAAAACCTTCTTGATCAGTCTCCAGTAGGCCTTGCTTCTGTCTAGGGATTCCTGTGAAGGATTTAATATTAAGAATCTGTGATGTTTATCAAGAAGTGATTTTTCTAAATGTTTCTAACTCGTAATATGTTTTGATGACATTAAGTGGGATTAGGAGAAACCATGAGGTTTATTTATGCTTGTTTACTGTCACCCTGATAATCTGAATACATTTTCTCAAATTTCATGTAAAGTGTGTGAGATGTTGACCAGTCCTGTATAAAAAAATGTATTTGTGAGTAGTCGGAGAACCTCTGACTTAATATAGTGTTAATTAATAGGGTACAGATTCCTTAGGAGAATAGCACTGCTTGTGTCTTTGGATTTCTTCGGATTAACTTTATTCTCATATGGCGTTAGTGACACATATGCACCACAGTGGTAATTTGCACAAATAAGAGATCTTAAATCTGTTGTATTTGAGCCAATCTAACTGGTAACTGATGCAATGGTATGATAACTGTCTGACTTCTGTGACTGGCAAAAATATTGCTGTTATTGAGAGAGAGCAGTAAAACTGCTACTGCTGTAAAAGGTCTGGAATTGCCATTTGTCTAATCAAGCTGTAGATTGCACACCAAGTAATTCCAGTATCTGAATGCTTCAGTTGACACTTCATTCCTGGCAACATGATTAACAAATTGATCTTGCTTTTAGGGTACTCTGGCACAAGCAGTAAAAAAAGGAGAGTGGGTTTTATTGGATGAGATAAACTTGGCTGCAGCAGAGACTTTGGAGTGCCTGAGTGGTTTATTGGAAGGATCATCTGGGTCACTGGTGTTACTAGACAGAGGAGACACAGGTACTATTTCTATGCTTGCTTATGCTGTATCTTGGTGTTCAGCTGAGTTCCCTATCCTATGTAACTCAAAATAAATTGAGATCATTTACCATTAAAATGAATGTGTGCACAAGAGAGTAATGTGCTCTGAATAGATTTTGTACTTCTTTGCAAGAGGTCCAAAACACTGGAGTGTTCTCGACAGCACTGTAGGGACTGCTGTGTAGAAAGTTAACTCCTTTTAGAGATGTAAAGATAAAAAAATGCAGTTGCTGAATGCTGCTCTCAAGAGCTAAAGAGAGAGGCAAATGTTGTGTGAGCATCTCAGGCTGGATTTTCTTCCTGGCCGAGGGAAGCACTGGCTATTATTCTGAAAGAGACAAAAGGAGTTCCAAGTTTAGGGCTCACATAATTTTTGAAATGTTTTGCGTTGTTACAACATCTTGCTACACACAAAAAAGTCAGGGTTTCACTTGCCTTTGGCTGTTGTGAAGATGCAGGTACTTCTGATAAAATCCCATAGGACTATTCTCTGAAAATTTTTGATGCTGGCATTTTTAAGGAAATGTAGTAGTGCAGCAATAGAAAGTTGCCTTAGATCAAATACACCATAGTTAACGTATAAATACCCTGTGTTTATCATGAACTTTGTCTTTTATTTCCATTTTTCTTTAGAGCCTCTTGTCCGTCACCCTGATTTTCGTTTGTTTGCATGCATGAATCCAGCTACAGATGTTGGAAAGAGAAATCTTCCTCTAGGAATAAGAAACAGGTAGGTAATAATGATTCTGGGACAAAATAGTCATTGTCTTTTTCAGAGTTTGATTAGTTTCTAGAGTTGACCAGTGAAGAATGCTTTATCTGAAGCCTGAGGATGCAAGTATGAACTCAAATTTACTACCTGTGAGAGATGTATAGTGATGGTTTTTCATGAAATAGAGTCAGTAAAATTCTTTGGTGAAGTAGCTGAGCCATGAGCAAATGGTCTAGCAGTAGTGTAGAGTGTTGTCATTGGGAGCAGGAAATTATTATTCTTCACATTTAAGCTGTCAGCACCTGGGAATGCTACTGCAGCAGTTTATGTTCCTGATGGGAGTAATAAAGACCGGTAAGTGCTTGGTGTCTGCTTAGCAGCCTTTCTCTTAACTCAGAAGTGTTGATGATCCTTGCAGAAAGCTGCATATCCAGTCTTGTTCACTCAAAAGGAAGGTGGTTTGCATGGTGGCACAGATGTGTGATACTCAACATATTTGATGTGTGGTCTCAAAGCATATAAGCTGTGGCAAGGCAATTGGAATTGTGGCAAATCCATTCTTCTGTATGTACGTATCTCCTGCTGCTTGATGCAATTTCCCTCATGAGTGCCAAAAGTTGCATGTATAGTCTCTCCCCAGATTCATAAATACTGGGCAAGACTCTGGAGATGCACCAGCTATGTGTAACTAGTAATTTGTAGTTATTAGTGGCAAAGCAAGGTTTTATTGCTATTGGCTCTCTTGCAGAATAGTGAAAGGAAAGAAAATGGGTGTAATACAGAAAAAAAGAGACATCAGCATAACTTGCTAAGTTTAAATGAATTTATATTTCTATTTGTCAAAAATAGCTACTGCTGTGTCAGTACTTTGTTCAGGCTGTAACATTGAGTATCTATTGCTCTTGAGTATCTATTGCAAATTGTTTAAAATTGTAATTTAAGTCACATTGTTCACTTTCAGTCTAAGATGTTAAACTAATTCAGATAAATTACTCATTTTTCAACTGCTCTGGTTCTTGAGTCTGTAGGTTTGACAGTCTATGGATCTGTACCTTTAACAATCAGTATTCTTTTACTTAAAAATTTAACATGTTGTATGCCATGAGATTTATGTATAACATGATTTTTCAGTGTGGTCAGGTGTCTTAAGTGTTACAGATTGATTTGATTTGATTCTTGCAGGTTTACTGAACTTTATGTAGAAGAATTGAGAAATGAAGGAGACTTGCAAATTCTTATAATGGATTATCTGAGAAGCTTGAATGTGAACAAAAATACATTACAAGGAATTGTGAAGTAAGTTGACTGAAATATTTTTAAATTCTTGATGAAATAAGTCACAAAAAGTAAGTATGTGATGATAGTCTGTGGTTAGACTGCTTTGGGAAACACTATAATGCTCCCCATGCAGCAGTTGGCATAGCTTTAGGAAACAGAAGAGTATAGACATCCATCTTCTTAATTCTGCAGGTTTCTGTATTTGTGGGAAGGAGATTTTTACTTTTTTAAATTCAGAATGGTTTTCTTGGTGACACCAGTTAAATAGCATTGTTGTTTCAGTCCTCTTTCACATCTGAGAGACTACAATGGTTTGCTTCTGTAGATAATTCTGAAGTCTTGTGTGTTTGTCTAGAGTTACCTTTCTTTCCCCTAGTGTAATGTGAACTATCTCATGTTTAGAATAGTTGGAGTTTACAGTCACTCTCTGTATATTGAGCTCTGTCAAAAATATGGTTCTAAAAATACTCTGTTGCTGTGCTTCACTGACTGTACAGATGGCAGAGCTTGGCATGGCTTTCGTAACCAGGAGCTTTTAAGAAAAGTGACAGTTGGGGATAAACTGAAGTGTTCATACTTGGGGTTTGATTCCTTGGAGCAGTGGTCTGATCGGTAACAGCTCTATGTAACTTCATTTTTGCAGCTTTTATTTGTCTGTGAGAAAGGAAGCAGAAACAAAGTTGGTGGATGGAACTGGCCACAGACCTCACTACAGTCTCCGTACCCTGTGCAGGGCATTGAGATTTGCAGCGTCTAATCCATGTGGCAGCATAGCACGCTCCCTGTATGAGGTGATTACCTGTGCTGGCATTTGTTTCAGTGTGTATTCACTACAGAGGTTCTTTGGGTAGAGGATAATCTTCTCTAAGTTCAGTATTGAACAGAAAGGGTTCTTTAATCTGTATGTTTTTTCCTTATTTTTCATGTTTATCACTGAAAATAATTCTTCTTCTTAGGGCTTCTGTTTGAGTTTCCTGACACAGCTTGACAGAGGTTCTCACCCAGTAGTTCAAAAGCTAATATGCCAGCATATAGTCTCTGGCAACATCAAAAGCCTTCTCAAGCAGGTAGGCAACTAAGATTATGAAGAGCTGTCTAGTATTTAAAGTAGAAATTATTTTGAGTTGTGTTCTCTCCTTTTTTCCTCTACATTTTGTTCTTGCAGTTCTGTTTTTCATTCTACAAAGTTAAGAACTGGAAAAAATGAATACCATTCTTTTGTAGTTTTTTACTTTGCTTGAATGTTGAGATATTAGCTGGTTGATTTGTTAATTTGAAAAAATATGGAAGCCTGAGCAACTAAAGCACTGTGGAGTGTGGGCAGCTTAATGCAGTGGTTCCAACTGTAAAGCTTTCACAGACTTTGGAGGAGCTTTCTCAGGCTTTATATTTTTAGACTCTGAATGCAGAACATATGGATATGAAGAAGCATCTGTGCTTTGTCTCTTATGGGAAAGGAAGAATGTCACTAGTGCTGGGAACCCAGCATGAGTTTGCATGGGGGATGGTTAAGCCAGTTAAAGAGATGGGTATTTGTTTCAAAATAAACCCTTTCATACTGGAAAATGTGTATAAATATATAAAAAAGATTAAAGCAACGTTCCTGCTTGTAAATGCCCTTCAAAATTCAGTGCTAAGTCTCTTGAGACATTTTTATATTCATGCCACTGGCAAAGATTCCTGCTTCATGACCCTGAAATAATCTGGTAAGGTTTTTCCTGTAATTTGCATTCTGTGACAAGGGGACAGTGTTTACTGCAGGAGTACTCAGGGATTAATTTAAAATTACTTTAGAGGATGTGTAGCAGTGGTGTAACAGTAGTTGTTTTCATTAGCAAATTGAAACTCGTCTGTATAATCTGTCATTTCTGTCATGTCTCCTTAGCAAATACCAAAACCTCAAGGAGGGAGTTTTATACTTATAGAAGGGTACTGGATTTCAGCTGGAGACAAAGAACCTACAGTAGATGAGAGTTACGTGCTCACCCCTTCAGTTAAGCTTAATCTGAAAGATATTGTCAGGGTTGTGTCTGCAGGGTAAGTGTTTCAACTTTTTAATTTAAAAAAATAAATTAAATATGTTTGTTTAGGCCTTGAGTTGTTGGTGTCCCTCTAATCTTTATTGTTTGGATGAATAATGTCTATTTTCCTTCTACTTTACAGTTAACTTTTCATTATAGAGTGACTTGAAATTTATGCATGAGTTTCTTGTTTTCTTAAACCATCTTGCTGCCATACCTAGTTTTATTTAAATTCTGATCTAGAAATTAGCAGTTAGAATAACCTGCTTATTTTGCACTGCCATGAAAAGCTTCATGGGTAGCTGTTAGCACTTGGGAGTAAAGTTATTCATATTTCCCTGTTAGTGTGTGATCTTGGATACCCCAGATGAGTTAAGTGGTGGTGTTTTGATAGTGTGATTTAACAATGTTGACATCTTGTGTGTGAGAAAGTCATGATTCATGCTTCTAACCCACTATTTTGGTCATGGCTTTTAGGACTCATCCAGTGCTGATTCAAGGAGAGACCTCTGTTGGTAAAACCAGTTTAATTCGCTGGTTGGCTGCTGCTACTGGGAATCATTGTGTAAGGATTAACAACCATGAACATACTGATATCCAAGAATATATTGGCTGTTACACATCAGATGCCTCTGGAAAGTTGGTATTTAAGGAAGGTAAGTGAGCATGTCCTGTGTACTCCAAATTCCTGTCTAATTTCGGTGGCTGGGGTTTTTTTTTCCCTTTTTTGATTAACTTGTCTGGTTTATATACTATGGAGAGATGACCTGTCATAAAGTTAGTAGTTGCACTTTAATGATAATCACTTGTGTGAATTTCATTGAATTCTGAAAAGTTCATGTCTGTCTCATCATGCTTGTCCCATGGGACCTAAAGATGATAAGCCACCAATTTAAACAATACTGTTGCCTCCTTCTCTGGATTAGTGTTCATCCTGAATGAAATGGGTTGCTGAAAGTATCTGAGTGCATGCTTCTGTTAGATTTGCTTTATAAGATTTTTAACTAGGAATTTTTCTGTTCCCCCCAAGGCATTCTCATAGATGCAATGAGAAAGGGCTACTGGATCGTTCTAGATGAACTGAATTTGGCTCCCACTGATGTTTTGGAGGCTCTCAACCGCTTGTTGGATGATAACAGAGAGCTGTTCATTACTGAGACTCAGGAGGTTGTCAAAGCTCACCCTCGCTTCATGCTGTTTGCCACACAGAATCCTCCAGGTCTCTATGGTGGCAGAAAGGTCTGTATGATCTATTCCTTTTGGGTAGCTAAGACTTAAGGGAGTTAATCTCTCTCATACATAAAGTGTGATGTGAAAATGTTTTGATGTGTAGTGTCATGAATCTCTCAAGAGGGAGAGAGTTGAGTGTCAGTACAGCTGGGCTCTGTTTAGGCGAGTTCCTTATTTCATGGATACAGACTTTCTAATTAATTTTAGGTAGTTGAGATGTAAGTGATTTAGTGAACCAGAGTTCATGCATATTATACTTGAATCTGGAATACTTGAATACTGGAATAGGTAATTTTCTTCATAGTGACTGGTATGGTGCTGTGCTTTGGATTTGTGATGAAAACAATATTGATGGCACAGGGATATCTTAATTATTGCTGGGCAAAGCTTGCACAGATTCAAGGCCTTTTGTGCTTCTCACACTGCCCCACCTACTTGTGGAGTAGGTAGGGGGTGCATGAGAAGCTGTGAGGGGACGCAGCTGGGACAGCTGACCCCAACTGCCCAAAAGGCTGTTCCATGTCATATGACATTGTGCTCAGCAGTCAGAACTGGGGGGAGAAGGAGGAAGAAGGGGAGTTCAGTGTTTGTTTCTCTAAGTAACTCTGGTGTGTCTCCTTGCTTCCTGGAGATGGCTGAATACCTGCCTATTGATGTGACGTGATGAATGAATTGCTAATTTTGCTTTGCTTGCACATCCACCTTTTGCTTTACCTATGAAACTGTCTCATCCTAAAAGTTTTATCACTTTTACCCTTCCAGTACTCCCATTGTAGGGAGAGTGAGCTTGTGGCTTTGTAATGCTTAGCTGCCTATGCCCTTAAAACACTCAGTCCATTTTAAAGCTTTTGTCCTCATCCAGACTGTCTCTTATGCTTTGTTTCAATGTTGATGTGTATGTGTTAATTTGTATGCTATGACACTATCCTTATTTCCTTTGGATGTGTAGGGGAAGATCTATGAACAATATCAAAGGAAAAAGTTCAAACAGTGATGTGGTCTCATATTTTAGGTTTTGTCCAGAGCCTTCAGAAATCGTTTTGTGGAGCTGCATTTTGATGAACTGCCAAGTGCTGAACTGGAAACCATCCTGCACAAGCGATGCAGTTTGCCACCTTCTTACTGCAGCAAGCTGGTCAAAGTCATGTTAGACCTGCAAGTATGAGAGTCTTTTTTCTTTTAGTATAAGAAATGCAAATATACTTCAAAGTAACATGCACAAAGTAATAGAAATTCCTTCAGGGTGGAGGTGTTGTTGGCTGAAGGATATTTAAAATCCTAAACCATGGAGAGAACCCACCAAGGTACTAATTTTCAGTGGTTAAGACTAAGACTAGGGAAGGTGATGTTAGATTTGAGAGAAAGCTAGGAGCAAAAAAAAAACCACCACCAAAAACCCAAAGAACAAACCAAAAAACTAGACACCTTGGGATTTAATGTGTAGAATTATCCCTTGCTCTGGAGCCAAAGCACAGTATTGGATTTGTAGGGGTCTTTGGGTCATGTGAAATTTGGTATTGTTTTTAAGCAGCAATTTTGGATATGTTTGGATACTCCCGTATTCAGCAGGCATTTGACACTTAGTATGTAGCTAAAACTACCTTGTATTTAAAAGCAATTACTGCAGCACAAACTGGATTTTGTTTTATTCCAGGTACCTGTTTTATTCTTAGTTGGTGGTTTTTTAAAAATTATTATTATTATCTAAATTATTTCATTCCTGGTGCTCATCAAGTACCTGCCTAAAAGGAGTTAATGTTTAGATGTTGTGATTCTACTGGACTTTTTTTGTAGTTACTCATAAAATTTTCTTGTTGCAATGTCACTGCAGAGAGGAGTGATTAGCTTTCCTTGAAGTATTTGGACAAGTTGATGAAAAAATACTTCACTTTTGTTCTTGTGACAGTCTTACCGCAGAGGTTCCACGGTGTTTGCTGGGAAGCATGGATTCATTACCTTGCGGGATCTGTTCCGCTGGGCTGAAAGGTACAGGTTGGCAGAGCAGCTGCAGAAGGATTATGACTGGCTTCAGCACTTAGCAAATGATGGTGAGCTCTGCTGCCCCAGCTTTTTTAAGTGTCTGTAGAATTGCTTTCCAGCCCCATTTCTTAAGTGTAAATTTTTGTTGCTGATTACCCAGGTAGTAATTGCTTTCTCCCTTCCTCTGTTTTGTAGGTTTTATGCTTCTGGCAGGCAGAGTCAGGAAACAGGAGGAGGTGGATGTTATTCAAAATGTCATTGAAAAACACTTCAAGAAAAAAATATATCCTGAGTCTCTCTTCTCAGGGGAAAGTGTCAAAAAGCTACTGGGTGAGTTTCCTAGAGGGGCCCCACTGGTAGATCTCTAGATGTGACTGAAGCTGATGGATTGCTTTGTGTTCTGCAGCTAAGTCTTCCACGTGGATGTCAGTGATGGACAGAGATTTTAGCCATGTTGTCTGGACTCAAGGGATGAGGAGACTTGCCATGTTGGTGGGACGAGCCCTGGAGTTTGGTGAACCAGTACTGCTGGTGGGAGACACTGGGTAATCTTGCTTTTTATGATGTTGTTGGTAGTGCTGTACTGGCTGCTGAGCCTGAGACAAAATGATTGTGTGGGCTTCAGTGCTGCTTTGGTCTGGGACATTTGAGCCTGTCTCATGGCGGACTTGCAGCTGCTGTTTTTCGCAGTTCCTTTCTGAGAGGAAGCAGATGCATCTCATTTAACCTGTGTCTTTGATGGGTTTATCTGCATTGTGTAACTACATAGAAGTTACATAAAAGTAGTAAAATGAAAGTGAACTGACTTCTGTCCCCAGCTTACAAGGTGCTCTGTAGAATCTCACTGTGCCTCATGGGAGTGGCTGCTTTTAGGGTATTGTGACATTTTTCTCTTAGAGAGCACATTCAATTTGCATGTTTTATGAGCTTGAATATAGTCTTGCTACCACTTACCCACCTCATATGCTGTAGTGGAGGTCGTGGAAGTAGATACTGTCTGCTCTTGTGCTGGTTATGAAGTTGTAGAGTAAATTTTTATGGAAGAGAAGGAAAGAAAAATGCAAGAAAAGAGAGAAGGAAAATTTACTTGGGTAGTAAATGAAAACTAGATACTCAGCAGTTTATTCCCTCAGACTTAGGCTTGGTCTAGACATGTAGCATTTCCAGTTCAGTGAAATGTTAGGCTGGTTGAGTATCTGCAAGGGCAAGCTGAAATAAATTTGACTTTGAACATGCAGAAATCCATCAATGCAGCTATTGATTTAAATTTAATTAAAGGCCTCTTGTGCAAGTCAGCAACAGTTGTGCCAAAAATGGCTTCACTTGGCATACATTTCTTTCAAGGAAAGGAGCAGAAGAAAATTTGCATGCTGGGCCTTTGCCTCATAGCTCTTCAATGGAAGTATGAATCCTGTCCAAAGTGAGCCGATTGTTTGGTTTTGCTTCTTTTTTTAATTCATCCTTTTTAATTAAATTACTTGTTTGCAGGTGTGGTAAAACCACCATTTGTCAGATCTTTGCAGCATTAGCAAATCAGAAGCTGTACTCAGTGAATTGCCACCTGCACATGGAGACATCAGACTTCCTGGGAGGGCTGCGACCAGTCAGGCAGAGGTCCAAGGAGCAGGTTTGTCTTGCACCAGTAATACCTTGGATGGTGTCACCATGGAAGAAAAAAGTAGCAGTTACAACTTCTCACATTCTTTTCCATTTTTTAGGAGGAATCTGATGGTTCTAGACTCTTTGAGTGGTGTGATGGACCTCTTGTTTTAGCAATGAAGGAGGAGGGTTTTTTCCTCCTTGATGAGATTTCTTTAGCTGATGATTCTGTACTAGAGCGGCTTAACAGGTATGTCCGAAATGTGTTAGTGCTAAGGATGTTCAATGTGTGTGTTCATTATCCAAACGTGAGTGGGGTAAATCTGACTTTTTAGGCACTTTTGTTTCCTGGCTTAGGTGAGCTGCTCTCTTGCTCTCTTGCTGAAAAGGACAATGGTACAAATAAAACTTGAAAGTAAAATCTCTAGTTTACCATCTGCAGTATTAATGTTTTCAGCCTGCCAGTGAGCTCTTGAAGTTATGTATCTTGTCAAATCCCAGGAACAAAATCTAGTTATTCCCCTCTTTTGTGTGTGTGTGTAAACAAAACCCCAGAACAATTAAAATATAAATTCAACATCATTATCTGTTTGCAGGAGTATCCCTCATTTTAGTCTTTTCTGTTACCCATTATATTGGGTAAAGGAAAGTTTATCCAGGCCAATTAATATGATTTTCATTTTTAAGTGATCTTTTGAAGTGTGGAGCAAAATTTAAGCAATATTTTTTTTACCTTCTCTCTAGTGTTCTTGAAGCTGAAAAGACGTTGGTACTTGCTGAAAAAGGTGGCCAAGATGATGAGGAGAATGAAGTAGAACTATTAGTTGCAGGAAAGAAATTCCGTATCCTTGCGACCATGAACCCAGGAGGTGACTTTGGGAAAAAAGAGGTAAATGCCAAAACATCTGGAAATACAGCATGCATCATCTGGTCATACTGACCATTAAGTGGTTGGAGGTGCAATGCAAAAATGCAGCATGCCAATTCTGGCATCCAGTGCTTTTTAGTTGGCATCTGCTTCGTCGCTCTAAAGGAGGATTGGGGTGAATCTGTTTTCTGCCTCTTCTGTGGGCTATCAATTTGGCATTGTAAATGAATACTCAGCAAAATATCAAAGGAAGCTTCAGGCCTCTAAAAATACTCTAGTTAGGCTTGATATATAGAATATTCAAGTACAGGGAACTGTAACTTGTGAAGCAAGTAAATCCAGGTCTCTAGGGTAGTACAAAGTTGCATATCATATTTTTCTCCTTAATGCTATTCAGAAAGTGATGGTCATCTTGTGTTTCTTAGTGAATAATAAACTTCACATCCCAAAAAAGCTTTTTCATTAAATGAAAAAATTTATTTCTGAAGTTGAGAATTAAGTAATTTAAAACAAGTTTAAAAAAAACCCATAAGACAACAAAGCCATACAACTTTTAAGCAGTGTTGGAAGCTAGGTTTATAAAAAAGAACCAGAAGCTCTTTTACTCAAAAGAAGATGGGTACTCCATTTAAAGTGGTTTCTGAAGTAGAGAACAACTCATTGAAGCCATGTGTTTAAACAGGATTTATTTCTGGATTGTATTTGTGCTACTAATTTTTGTTTGACCAATTCAGCCAAGGAAGAGGGGAATTAGAGAAATGAGTTGTAATTGAAGGCGGATTTCCATGTGGTGATTTGCCTCTGTGAGCAAAGGGAGACTACAGAGCTGTTGTTTGATACATGGTGTCCTAAAATGAAGTGGAGCTTTGGTGCTTGCAAACCAGCTCAGTTTCTTCCCATATTCTTTTGAACTTTCTATGTCACCCATTTTCTGCATTGATGCTACTACTAGAAGTCTTAAAAATCCTTCTTCTTTCAAAGATTTTCTTACAAAGTGTCTCTGTGAAAATTAGAAGGAAAGATTTATCTTGTTCATTTTATTTATTGTTTACAAGTACAGTGACTACAAGGCTGTTGTTAGCTGACCTTTAGGGAAGATGTTGTAATGAATCTTTAATTGCTCTGTCACTCTGTTTGTTTGCAGCTTTCCCCTGCACTGCGCAACAGATTTACAGAAATATGGTGTCCACAGAGCAATGGCCGTGATGATTTGATACAGATTGTAAAGCACAATCTTAATCCAGGATTGTCTCTTGGTGCAATAAACCATGAGGGTAGGTATTTCTGTGTGTTGGTATTCGAATATTGCTAAGAAAATAAGGAGTTTGGAGGCTGCCAGCCTTTCCTCAGAATGTACACCACTGTCACCCTTTTTCTGCTACATTTCTGTAGCAGAAATGTACTGTCCCTGAGGACAGTATGATATATTGTTTTTAATTTTTTTCCTTCACTGGATATGGTATATGTCTAGCCAGAAGTAAATTAAAGGCTGTGTTTACTTCACCATCCAGGTAGCTGAACTATCCCCAGCCCTTCAGTGTCCCAGCTTGGTTTTAATATAGAGTGTTGAAAGAACTGGTACTTCATTTTCTGCCAGCAGCTTCACTGTTAGTATTAGTCACTTGATGCTGTCTTGTTACCTGAATTTAAAAGGACCTGTAACAACAGCTCAGGCAGGAGCTTTCTCTTCTCTTATTCTCTTTCTAGGATATAGAGTACCCATCCACATTGCTCATGCAGTTGTACCTACTTTGAAGATGTTTTTACAACAGTGTAGTAGATGTAACCAAAAAAAATGGTAACTCAAATTTATTTGGTGGGGGTTTTTTTGTTTGTTTTTAATTTTTTTTTTAGGGGCAGACATAGCAGAACTCATGATGGACTTTGTTGAATGGCTGACTAATCAAGAGTTTGGTCGCCAGTGTATTCTCAGTGTGAGAGACGTCTTGGCCTGGGTTAATTTTATGAATGTCATGGCAGAGGATGAGTCGAGTTCTGCCAAGGGATGCAGTTACCTTAACATTTCTCCAGGGATGTCTTTTATCCATGCTGCATGTTTGGTGTATATTGATGGAATAGGATCAGGTAAGTCTTCAGTGCTCATTTGGTAGCAGAAAATATGAAACTGTATTTGTATTAATATTTTTAGTCAAATGCAAACAAAATACTTTGGGGCAGCATGGGACTCTTCTAGGAGACGTTTTCACTTCCATTTGACAACCTTCTGTACATCATGTGCCTTTTCTGTGTTTCAGTAGAAAGAGTTTGAGTAATAGAGCAAGCTGAAGTAAATTAGAGGGATTCATTACAAAGGCTAGCACACAAATTAAGAAAACCTGTGGTTTTTATTGAGTTGATGTGGTTTTACTGAGCTGATACAGTACTTGAGCACATGAGCACATACTATGCTCCCTATCCCCCGCTGCACGTGTCAGCATCTGTCTGTGATGGCCTGTACCATGCACATGGCTGAGAATGCATCTTTGTATGTTTGGCTGCTGGCCCAGCTGATAAACAGTAGACAAGGGAGAGGAGGAAAAGTGGAAGGCACAAGAAATGCCAGAAAAGAAAGCCTGGGGGGAGGCCTATGGCAAGGAATCAGAGTGATTGTGACTATAGAAGAAAGGGGGTTGGAAATACGGTGTCCTTAGTTCTCTTGCTCACAGAACAATCTGTCCATGGTAAATAGTACAGGAAGCACTGTCAAGCAAAAAGATGAAAATAAAATATAAACCTGCATGCACATGAAGGGATTGAGTTTCCTGCCATAAGATGAATGTGCCTAGTTATGTTTTGAAGTACACTTTACTTTCCTAATTACAGGTACAACATCCTGCTCAGCTGATATGGCTTTGTTAGCTCGTGAGAAATGCCTGACATTCTTACATGAGAAAATGAGTCAATTCTTTGAGCTGACTGATTATCAGAAGAATGAACTAAAGATTTATGACAGAACAAAGGAAAAAGAGTTTGTATGGATGGACAACTTTATGGGAATTCACCCATTTTTTATTCCAAGAGGCAAGAGACTGTGGGAGTGGGTGGACGTTTATTCTGGGATTTATATTTTCAGTAGTTTTGTTATTCACTAAGTCTAAGTAGGATACCTGAACCGTCATAGAACAATTTACTGGTTCTTAAGCTTTAGAAAAATCCCTTTTCTGCCTCCAAGTGTGTAGGTTACAACTCAGTCACATTTATTAAGGCACATCCCTTTTTTCATTACTTCTTAATGGCCTAATTTTCATAGACTTTTTTGGTGTAACAGAGCTTTTTTTAAATTTTGAGTTGTGATTTTCTGTCACTTTTGCATGCTCAAAATGCCTGTTAACTTCCACCAACTAAAGCTGCAGCTCATCCTGGCCCTTGTGTCAAAGCATGGAAACCAGGGGTCCTGAGTACAAAGCTAAGCAGAATGGAGGTTAATGCCACGCCTTGCTCTAGGCTTTCAAAGATTTGCTGCAATTTTGGCAAAATCATTAAATCTCTGCATTTCAGTTCCTCATGGGACAAGAAAATGCAAATGGAACTAGCAAAACATTGCTTCTTACCCTTAAAATACCACAACAGGACTAAAAATTGATGACTCTGAGTTTTCTAACTCAGCTGGTTAGTTTTTAGCACATGGACCTGTGTGTTCCTAGTGCTGTATTAATTGTTCATATTTGAACTTTCTGGCATTCATGGATTGTGTTAGTCATGCATAAAATTGTACAAAGTAAAGCTTTTTTTGTAAATTGCTTAGTTCCCCTCTGCTGATTAGTTCACAAAAGGAATCTCTTTGGATCCCTTTCCTACTAAACAGGTATCAGTTTGTGTAGGATGCATTGGTGATTAATATCTTGTATACATGAGTAGTGCAGTATTACACATTTGGGGGAGTGATGTCCAAGGAGCTATACTGGCTGGAATTTGGCAGACAAACTCTGTGCTCTCTCTCTACTGTATGCCATAATAACAGTAAAGGAGAAGCAAACTTTTAATTAAGGGGATGTTCCTTCACAGAACTGGCAGCGTATGGAACAGATTAATCTGGTGCATGACTGGATTTTATCCCTCAGTGTCAATTTTTCAAGAGCTGCTTCTGAGTTTTAGATCCACATGACTGAAGTGCAAGAACACATTTATGTTTTCTTAGGGATAGATCTCTAGTTTAAGTCCTGAACCAGGAGATATTGAGGTTTCATGGCAAAATAAATCGTATGTCCATATGCTTGTTTTGCAAAATTTAGTATAAATATGTGGAGATGGGCTGAGATGCAGCTGTGGGTCAAACAAAGTGTATGTGCCACATCTCCGAAAATGGCACACGAGCTGGATCTCCATTGCTTGCTGTACTGAGATCAGCAATTTACAGACAGAGTGAACTCGTTCAGAGGCACACTGTCAGCACCTCCACCATAAAGATTCTTTAATTGTTTAATTGTTTAATTGTTTAATTGTTTTCTGGTTTATCTTTATTTTAGGCCCTGTTCTCCAGAGGAACAAGATGACAGATTATGCTTTAAATGCTGGGACTACAGCAGTGAATGCACAAAGACTGTTAAGAGCCCTACAGCTTAACAAACCCATTTTGCTGGAGGGCTCACCAGGAGTGGGCAAGACCAGCCTAGTTGCTGCCCTGGCAAAAGCCTCAGGGAACTGTCTTGTTCGAATCAACCTGTCTGAGCAAACGGTAGAATAAAATATTATCTTCATTACTCAGTGTTTATGGCAGGGTAGAAGCTTTGTATAACTTGTAAAGTGTGGTTTTCTTTAACTTTGGCACTGTGTCTGAAATGTCAGTTTTTCCTTCTTGGTCTCTGTGGTCTCAAAACTGAATGGGAGGGGGAAGCAGACAGAGCAGTAAGCTTCTGTGAGTGAATGCCAATTCCCAGATATTTCTGCTCTTTTTAGGTGAAGCCATGCATATCTTTGTCTACTGTGTTTTTCTTGGTTTCTGCAACATTACTAGAAAAAGGCTTTAAGGCTTTTTAGCTTTTCTGTCCCAATTTAAATTTTTGTTGTTAAATATTGCACCTGGTCACTGGAGTCCTATAATGGAAAAGCTTTCAGCATTTTGCAATTGCTGAAAATTTTTAATTAGACCTAAAGTGTAGGTATTAAAAGGGAAGGGAGAAAATGTTAACAAATGCTGTCTATGAACTTCTGTTAAATTTTGTAATTCCTCAACTCCCCCATTCTGTTCTTTACTCCCAAAGGACGTGACAGACTTATTTGGGACAGACTTGCCTGTTGAAGGTGGGAAGGGAGGAGAATTTGCCTGGCGTGATGGACCACTCTTAGCAGCATTAAAGGCTGGACACTGGATTGTCTTAGATGAGGTAAATTCAGGTTTGGGGAGAAATAAAATGGAATGTTGTAGAAGAGCAAATCTGGTGATTTGGCTTGTGGAATAAATACCTTTGAGTGCTGATGATGTCTCTTCATGGTGGCAGGTGATGACTAGACTTCCTTGAGACAAGAGAACAAGGATTGAATCCCAACTTAAATTATTGCAGAAAACCAAGCATAGGTTTGATTTTACATTTGAAAGTTTTTAGGGAAGAGTGTCAACAGAAGTTTTGGTACAAGTGTTCTTTATGGATACAATTTCAGTGCCATAGAAGGTGTTTTTCTGGGAACTAATATACTGTGTTGGTTACTGATTTAATTGAGATGGAGAAGAGTTCCATCTTGCCAGTATAAGCTATCCTGCCACTGCAGGTTTGTTCATGTAGCATGTAGCAAGTGCTTTCAAGCATGTGTGTGCAGAGATCTACCTTCTTGGCAATATGCATTCTAATTACCGCAGAGTGCAAAATCTTCAGTTCTTTAGCCCCTTGTATACCTCCTTTTTCCCCTCTATTGAGAAGAATGCCACTTCAAACAACCACTATAATTAAATAGCTGAGACTGCCTTAATTTAAACAAACCTCTGAGTGCCACAGATATATGAACATAAATTCAGGAAAAAATGTCTTGAAAATGCAGGTTTTAAAATGGAGAATTGTTGTGTTATCACAGTGAAAAAACACAATACAAATAACAAGTGAACATAAGGAAGTGTTAGTTGCTCCAGTATAATACCAGTCTAGCTGGTGGTAATAACTTGTGTTAGTTCTAGAACAGCAATGAAATGGAATTTTACCTTCTATAAATCTCAGACTATTAGACTAGAGATTATGCAAAAATGTTTTGTGGAGCATTAATATTGTATCCTTATTTCTTTCCTCAGTTGAATCTGGCTTCTCAGTCTGTGTTAGAGGGGCTTAACGCGTGCTTTGACCACAGAGCTGAGATTTATGTTCCAGAATTGGGAATGAATTTTCATGTACAGCACAAGACGACTAAGATTTTTGGATGCCAGAATCCGTACAGACAAGGAGGTGGAAGGAAAGGTCTTCCCAAGTCCTTTCTTAATAGATTTACACAGGCAAGCTTGTTTGTTTGGTTTCAACTACATCATGATCCTGTCTTATAGGTTTCTGACTTTATAAACACTCTGAATTCTCTTGATTTTATAGGTGTTTGTTGATCCACTGTCAGCAGAAGATATGAAGTTTATTGGGAATACATTGTTTCCTGCTATTGATAAAACTATTATTGCTAAAATGGTTGCTTTCAATAACAAGGTAAACATATTTTAATTTCTTTTCTGTAGAAGCAGGCAGAATGCAGTAAGATTAGAAAAAAATTAAGTATAATGTTTTATTTCCAAGCATTTTTATAGAGAAGTGTGTGGGTAAAAAAAGAGGGATGGAAATATATGCAGAGGAAAGTAAAGAACACCACTAAACCTGAATTCTTGACAATCTGATGCTTTGTTGATATTTGATGAGGCACTGTTTTTCACAGAAGATAAAACATATCTACACAGGAGAAAGTAGTCTTCTGTGACTTTAGGTAAAATCTCTTGTGTCAGCATCTTACTACATATTCATTTATAAGAGTGCAAGAGTAAACTGCAAAGTTGAGCTGCGTGTTTAGAGAAACAGTAGAGACAAACTAAATTAAGCCTTAGTTCCTATCATATCTTCAGCAAAGTAAATTCAACCTGCTCTTTCAGTTGTCTTTGTCTTGTAAGTAGTGCCAAAGGCAGAAGTTCAGTTGACATTTTAAAAAAAATACTTGAAGACTAGCTTGTGGATGGAATAAAAGATTGTATTTTTAATTACTACTTTTTTTTTTTTCAGATTGAAAAAGAGGTAATGGCTGAAAAAAAGTGGGGACAGAAAGGAGGACCCTGGGAGTTCAACTTACGTGATCTTTTCCGCTGGTGCCAGCTTATGCTTGTTGACCAGTCACCAGGATGTTATGATCCAGGCCAGCATGTGTTTTTGGTATATGGAGAAAGAATGAGAACCAGAGAAGACAAAGAAAAGGTGAGCCATTGTTCTTCTCCCTTTCTCTTCAGATGGTCAGGATATATTTATAGAAATCCAAGTATAGATCTCCACTTTGAAGATTCCTTGCAATTCATTCGTAGACACTTATGTCTTAAAAATTAAAAATAGGTTTGTTTGGAGTTTGGGGGTTTGCTGTCGATATCTGCTCCCTTTGCTATTTGAAATATCAATTTAATTAGTATAAAAGCAGACAGCTGATGTAAATGAAGGCAGGTAGAATAACAAAAGACTTAAATTAAAACACATCATACTCTTGTGTGATTCTGTATTAAGTAATAATGTTTGCTACCTACTTATGCCTCTCTCGCTTATAAATCCTGTGCTTTTGTTTAATTTCACACCATTTAAATGGTATGAAACTGGAAAGTTAGATTGTGAAACTGAAGTTACTGGCTGTATGTGACTGGCTATATCCTCATGGGTTTACTGTCCCCTCCCTGTAACATTGTTATATTTTTCTGTGTTACCAAAGAAAGAACTTATTTATGAAGTAAATTCTATCCTACTACTTTGTAATAGAGAAACATTGCTTACAGTATTTCAAGTCTCAGGAAACCGTGATTAATGGAAGGGTTGCTGTGGGCAGCTCACACTCACACTGTTTGCTGCACTTCAAGTTAAATGAGCTTGTGATTTACTATGTTAGTTACTGTCATACAGCTGTGGAGCTGAGAGGAAAAGATACTTCAGGTGTAAACCTTTAGAAGTGAATCTTTGGAACAGTGGATAACTTGAACTGATAAGTCTTTCTTTGCTGTTTTAACTGTTCTAGGTTATTTCTGTATACAGAGACATTTTTGGCCAGGAGGCTGATGTGTATACAGGAACCAGGGAGTTTCACATCAATCCGTATAATGTTCAGGTAAACTGTTGACAAGGGATTTTGTGACGGGATAGGGAAGGAAGCAACTTGCACAGCTAAGCTCCATTTGCCTCTGTCTGTCATCCCTTTCAGATCGGTTATTCAGTTCTTTCTCGTGGCAACTATATTCCTCATTCTGGCAGAACTCTCTCACTTCTGCATCATTCACTGCAGTCCCTGGAGTCTATAATGAAGTGTGTGCACATGAGCTGGATGGTGATCCTGGTGGGCCCAGCAGCTGTTGGCAAAACCAGTCTGGTGGAGCTGTTGGCCCAGCTCACCGGCCATCGGCTGAAGATCATGGCGATGAACAGCGCAATGGATACAACTGAACTCCTGGGTGGATTTGAGCAGGTAAATACTGTTTTGGTAATATGGCAGAATTTCTCCTTCCTACCTAATTGTGGCCAGTCTGCTGTGAGTTTAGTGTTTGTAAATGGAGCCTTGGCACCACGGTGTTGTGCGTGAACTAACTCCCTAATGGCCTGTTTGCAGGTTGATATCAACAGGCCGTGGCAGCGCCTCCTGGAAAAGGTGGAGAGTGCTGTGGGCACACTCGTAAGGGACGGTCTGCTCCTGGCAGAACTTTGTGCAGATGACGCTGAACTCGTGCTGCGTGCTTGGAGCAATTTCATCCTGAATTACAAACCCAAATCTCTGGGGGAAGGAGGTGGAAGTGTTACAGCTGAATTAGTGAGCAAACTGGAGGGAATACTTGTACTTATCCAGCGACTAAACAACAAAATAAATTCTTACACAAAGGCAGGTATGTATATTGGTTTTCTTTCTTTTTTTTCTTTTTTTTTTTAATCATTGTTTAAAATAAGGTATCAATACTCATCAAATTTCATCTGATGGGGGAGAAGTTATGCGGAAAAGTACCTGTTTAGGGAGTAAAGTGTCAATCTGTTTTATATTTATTTGTGCTTGCAAACCTTTTCTGTTCACATGGACTTTGCCTATGGGAGGCTACTGAAGAGCTGGAGCCTCTGCTGTTATGTTCCCCTAAAAAGTAGGAAGCATATATGTTTATTAACAAAAAAACTACTATTTTTCTTGAATGGTGCTGGGAGCTACTTCAGTAATGTAAGTCTCAGTGAAAGATGTATTTCCTTTCAGAGTTTGCTCACCTGGTAGAAGAGTTCCGGCGTTTCAAGCTGCAGCAGGCCCAGGCTGCTGACTGCAACAGCCATGGCACTTTTGAGTGGGTAGATGGGATGTTGGTTCAGGCCCTGCAATCTGGAGACTGGCTCTTAATGGACAATGTTAATTTCTGCAAGTAAGATATTATAGTGGCCTTGTTTCAGTGAACCCTTTGACTTCCCTGATTGACTTTGCCTCTTACTGAGTGGTTCACAACTGAATATTTTGCATTTGATAATACACAGAAGCAATAACTTAGATTTTCTGAGAGTGTGTATTCCTTCTCAGACAACTTAGCACTTAACAGTTTTCCTGTTACCTTTTAGAGTAATTAACTGTTTGGGTTTTGCTTAAGATTAGTACCATTTTGATTTCAGATCAGAAAGGGATCAAATTGGTACCTTTTTATGACCACATGAATTTGTTTTGAATGTAGCCCTTCTGTGCTGGACCGCTTGAATGCTTTGCTAGAACCAGGAGGGGTTCTGACCATGAGTGAGAGAGGTGTCATAGATGGCACAATTCCTACTATAGCTCCTCATCCAAACTTCAGGTACTTAGTTCTGCTTTTTGTTTCTCCTTTTTTTTTTTTTTTGCCTCTTTATCAAATAGCATGTTTAGCATAAAAATGTCATCAGTGAGCCAGTTTTCTGGTATTTCGAATGCTGTTCAGTTTGACATGTAGTGTAGTGACGCTCTCTAGCAGGGAAGAAAACTGCACTGTGGTGAGCATATGAAAGAAAGCTTAAGAGGCTTTGCTTTATATCCCTGTTGCAACACAAACTATTACACAGGACAATTCATAGCAGTGCGCCTCTGCCTTCATTTTGCATTTCTAATTTAGGACTTCAGCACTTCACTGTTTCACTGTGATGAAATTGAGGTTTCATGCATTGAGGATGGTGAAGTCCTGAGATATGCTAGTTATGAGAGCTAGTATATGGGCATAATAATTTTCTTCCCAGCTTTTTCCATCCCATATATAAATTTGAGTTTCCTGCAGTGACTTTAAAAAACCCCAACAAACCACTCAAATAGACAGTCTGTTCTCTCAGAGCTAAAGTAGTCTCTGGGGAAGATGGGAGGAGAACGTAACAGGATTCTCTATCATTCCTACCTGTTACAAAGTTATAATGAGGATATTTGGACTGATCTGGTTCCTCTGAATTGGAAGCATTCTTGATTTTTCAGAAACATGTTCCCACTATGTTGTATCTCAGAAGTCCTTTTTCCTCCTTGCTTTTAAGAGGTGTCTATTTATAGTATTAACTACTGGAATGTTGGATATTTCGGTTTTTAAATAGCACAGATTTATTTGAAGCTGTTGCTAAGACTTCTAAAAATCTTTATAGCTCAGAGGCATAGTCTACCTTTGTAAGTGGGCAAATGATAAAACAGACATAACTCAGATAATATTGAGTTAGAAGTCATGCAGAATATCTGCGTCTAATTGCAAAGTATAACTATTCATACAGGTTTCTCATTTAAATTCAGTAGTTGTCTCTGGATTTCTATATATTGTGTCCCCATTTTTAAGAAGATGAATTTACTTTATGGAGAAGCAGATTTGATAGTTCCAGAGTGATAGTTTAAGGGCCTAAGTTACATCTTAAGAATTTAAGGCAGTTGAAATGGATGATTGTTGTAGGCCCCTTCCAACGTGAATTATTCTTTTCTAATATCCAACAGGCTCTTCCTTTCTATGGATCCAGTTCATGGGGAAATATCCAGAGCCATGCGGAACCGTGGGATTGAAATTTACATTTCTGGGGAGAATGATGGAAATATATTGGACAGTCTGGATTTGAAATTACTCCTGCACGGTTTGGGTTTAGTTGGAGATAGTGTCTGTGATGCACTTCTGGCTGTGCATTCAGAAACCAAGGCAGCAATAGCAGGTAAAAGAAGTCTGTTCACTATTCTTTAGCAACATGGGCTCATTACAGTGCTTTGTAAGGAGACATCAGACACTGGCACATTGTCCCTTGCTATCGGGAAGCCAGTGTATTCAAAATGAAAATCAGCAAAATAGAGAGTTTGCACAAGTTGTATTTTGCAGCTGAGTTTCATTCATCTCAGCTGTTTGATGTCTTATTTTGAGCTGGTCATCTGTTATTTACAGTCTTGTCAGATTTTCTTATTAACCTTGGGAAGAATCCATTCAGCTTTCAGGTCAATAAGATATATTTGTTTTGTATCATGACACCTGAAGTGGTGTTTGTCAGATTAAAGGGCTGACAGTTGCTAAACATTCGTATCTCTCTAATTGCTGTGTATCTTTCAGGTTCTGTGTCATCTTTGTCACCTTTGCTTCAGGCTGCTGTATTAATTGTGCAGCAAATAAAAAGAGGCTTTGGATTAGCAAAGTCTTTTTACAGAGCCTGTTGGGAAGTTTATGGCCGCTCACAACAACTGCAGATTAACCAAAAGGTAAAAATCCTATATTTGAAAGCTTTTCTTAGATCATCTAGATAGGTGAAAAATGTAACTTCATGAGGCTAGTGTTTGAGATCCTCTGTTCTTAAGTGCTTGAGACAGAGACTGATGAAGATGGTACTCTTGAAGAGATGAACCAAACAATACCCTGTTTAGACTCTGAGGCTTGTAGTTTGTAACAGATTCAGCTGAGAATATTTGGAATATTCATACTGATCCATCTGTAGCCTGTAACACTGTGCAAACTGTCATCTGTAGACACATTCACTTCTTGTTTGAAACTACACAGTGTGTTATTTCACTTCTGGCAGGAATGTTTTGGTATTTTTATTGTGTATGTTATATAGTGTTTGTAGAAGATTTGGTCTATAATAATTTCATAATAAATACATTAATAAATAAATACATAAATACATAATAAATACATAAATAACAAAGTAATTAAAGAGTTTCCTGAGCTATCGTGCTTGAATACATGTTACATGTTTGAATGTGACTCTAAACTGCTTTTTGGTGGTTTGTTGTAGCTTGTGTTAGAATTGGTTACGAGGCATGCTTCCTCTCTGGCTTCCCCTGACACATGGGGTGAGTCCTTGTTAGCAGTGGGATTGTGGCCAGACTCCCTGCCTTCGGGTCTGTTTGCAGCTGAAGACTCACTCCTTTCCACAGTCCAGAGTGATGGACAGGTCCTGATATATTGTCTGCATAGACTAAACCTCAGAAATTGCAGGTAGGCAGGAAACATTTTTTTTTTGGTCTAGAAAATGAGAAACAATATATGTGAACTATCCATGGCATGGCATTGTTTATTGCAAAATCCTGTGTTCATCAAATTGTGTATGTAGAGACTGTGATTGTCATACTATGTGTTCCTGTTACCTTTCCATACCACCACTGCAAATGAAAGTTCAATTATTTGCTGCTTTATTCTTAAGTCTTCCAAATACATTCAAAATACTTGACTTTTAATCTTCAGTAAGTGCATTTGACTCATTTTGATAGTTGTTTAGCAAAAAATGTGAATGCAAACACTGGGTTTAGTACGTAATAAGAGCCCCAAAATTTCTTCCTTCAGTTTCCTTCTAAGCTTTAAAAAACCTGAGCATTGAACTAGTTTAAAGTATACTAATGATTCTCTGGATTTCCAGTTTTCATGTAATCAATTATTCATCAGTAATTTTAGTTCCAGTAGCTTCAGATAAAAACACAAATTTACTTCTTCAGACAGAGCTGTCTGAAAGAAGCAGAGGCCTCTGTGCAGGGGGTATATGAAAGAATTTTCTAATGATTTCTTGTGCAATATAGCTGTTAATTTTTACAACACTGGTGCAAAAACTTTGTTTCTGCCTTCTTTGCTTAATAACCTCCTCTGGACTATAGGTATACAGATAGGTACTGTAGGTTGCTTCCAGTGAAAGAACAAGCTGTGGAAGTTTGTACTAAGATAAAAAGTTGAAATTGTAAACTCTTAGCAATATGCTGTGTTGTTTGCTATTTTTGTTCAGTTTTGTTTTTTATTTTTTACTCAATGACACTTCTTGTCCTATGTTTGTCTTTTTAAATTTAACTTTGCATATCATTCTGGTGCACAAATCAATTAGAATTTCTCAGTGAAATTCCGTGCATATTCTCTTGGGATAGTGCATGAATTTTTGGCAACAGTGAGCTCCTAATAGTAGACACTGCCAACTGATTTGAAGTTGGAAACTGGTTTTAAAGCTAAATAATGGAGGAAAGATCGTTGCATTGCTACACTGATGCCTAAAGATGGTTGCATAGCTTGACCTGCAAAATATGTTTTTTTCCTGGATCTGGCAGTTTGAGCCCTTGATTGCTGGACTTGTTTGTGTTTCAGGACATTACCAGTGACTCTGCAAGATCTTAAGAAAGTTATGCAGTCCACTAATCCCGAGAGTCTCAAGTTCAGTGCTGTTGAGATAGATGCAAACTGGATGGACGAAATGGAAGTTCTCCAGGCTTCAGTGAAATTGTTCGTAGAAAAGGCGACCAATCAAGACTGGAAATTAAGGGTTAAATGGCTTAACTCCTTAGCCAAAAATCTGCCACAGGTGCTTGGTATGTAATCATTTAACTTTGTTTTGTCTAAGGGCTGAGTTGTTATGTTTTCGCAAATCCTAAGTCTTCTATGAAAACATCCAGACCATTCCAAATCATGAGTTATGAAGACTCTCAAATATCCACACTAATTCAAGGGCATGGAGGCTCCAGGGAGAAACAGGTTGTGCATGTTAGGGAAATAAGGAGATTTGGGCTAAACATTATCCTTTATTATTCAACCATGTGTGTAACTAGTGCCACTTCTGAATTAGTTATTTTTGGATTGGTTTTTAATCTGTGCAATCAAATATGCCTTTTCACTATTTTTTTTAGTGATAGTGAAAGTAGTCAAATGCCTTCTGTGTATCTGGTGTTAAAATACAAATGCTTAGAAAGCCAAGAAGCTGCAGAACTGAGATTTTCTGAAACAGTGTTTTCTGAACACTCAGGATAATAGCTGAAATGAGCTATTCACTTAATTACAGAATTAATGGCATTAAACTCATGGAGCATTTAGGCAGCCATTAGTCCAAATAATTCACACATTTAGCTTTCTTCTGTGGTCTGAAATCTCAGAGTATGCTGTCCCTATATTAATTGCTTCCTCTTTATTTTGTCTTTTTTTCAGGCAGGTAGGTCTGTAAAGTAGAAAATACCTAAAAAATTACTTTAATGAAAAGTGTGCTATTTTTTTTTTCTTAAAGAAGTAAAGAAAATACTTGAAGATTTGAAGGTATAAATTAATGGATTTTTACAAACCATATTTTACTAGCATACATGTAGTATCACTAGCTCAACTAGAACTCCTTATAGGATTTATGTCTTCAACTGTGATATTCTGGTGCTTTTAAGACCTTTTGGAGCTAATGCAAAATATGACCAACCAGCATATCCAGAGTGGATGCACAGATTTGATTCAGTCTGCTCGTGCTGGCTCAGTTGAAGTTATTTTTCTTGATTTGTACTAATCACTCTTTTATGCCCACGTTCTCCCCTCTTCACCTGCAGATTCAGTGCGGATTCAGCTGGAAGCAGGTGCTGTAGCCCTTGGTTGTTTTTATGCCAGTCCCCTCTCATCTGGAGTCAGTAACATGATCAAGTTGCTACAGCCAACTATGACAGGTACCCCTCAAAAAGATGGATGTAAGGCATTGCTTCCTTTATTTATTCTCTGAACACACTGCAACCCTTCTTAGGAAACGTATGTAGCAAAACAAAGGCCAAATTCTAAATATATGTTGCTTTTGTCATAAAAGAAAGTACAACAAACAAAACAAACAAAAAAAAAGAAATTACAACAAACACAAACATTCTTGCTGACTAGAACAGCAAATATTCCTACTATTCAAGTTAGAGATGAGTGCTCTGCCCATTAGTCCTGGCTGTGTATCTGTGACTCAGATGTATTCCTACAGCTCAGAGTGATGTTCTGAAGAGTGATTCAAATATTCACTGCCTTTCTGACTTGATAGTTTAGGCACCCTGGTCTTTCTTTCCTCAGGATTTGTGTTAGCCCATCTGAAACCCATGGCTTGGCCTGTAATTTTCCCTTGGTGTTTTGTGGGGAGCTCAGACCCACTTCTTTTCCAAGCTTGTTAGGTGCATGAAAGCTGCATACAGTGACACTGGGCCTTTATGGATGGTCTTGGTTGTCTTGCCTGGACTGTGAGCCAGACTTGAGTTTCTAAGCTCTAACCCCTGTTTAATTTATTGTCACTGTTCTGTTTTACAGAACCTGCAGTCAGCTTTAATGCTTTTCTGTTTGGATATCTGGAGTGGGAGAGTTTGACTGCCTTCCTCCTAGGCTGCTTCTTTCTTTCCCTAATGTTCTTGCATAGGCAGGGGAGCCAAGAAGAGAACTGAGTGATGTTTCACTGCTGTCCTGTCTTGTCTGCCTTTCCAGATGAACACGTGATGCCTCTGGACCCAAGATGGAATATGCAGTTTTTGGAGATCATTAGAAATTCTATGAACTTTGATACAGAAATGGAACACACAGACCAGCTTCTTATGCTTTTGAAGTCTGCAGCAAATCGGTGGGTTACAAAAAAAACCCTGTAAAGAGTGCCCAGTGCCTGTAACCAATGCTGAGTAAACACTTGAGACGTCTGCCAAGTGTGTTTTTAGGTTTTGATAGTTGTGGTCTAAAATATCAGGCAGAGGTTTTTGTACAGGTATTTAAATTCTTTGCTTCTGTTTTCTGTAGATGCATACTAAACACAGTCACTTAATATAGGAGCAGAGCTCCCAGCATTTCATACAGGCTGCAGTACTTCAAGGACAAATCAGAACTGTGGGATAAAGCATTAAAGAGGCAGAACCAGCAGTGTGAGATCTCTAACAAAACTTAAATAGTTGTCCTGCTTTTGGATTTTGACTGTTTTTCCTAAAGAGATTTAAAAGTACACAGATTTTGAAGTTAAAGTGTAAGAAAGCAGCTGCTTACATATCCTACAGGCTGTGGTCTTACATCTGTTTATTAGCTCACTGGTTTTTCCTTCCTGGTGAAGTCAGGAATCTGCTCCTTGTGAAGCTTGCTTCTATAGAAACCATATTCAAGCAATTACTTGTGTTGCACCTCGTACTTCTTCCATAATACACTGAATATATTATGTCACTTTGCAGTTCAAATGCCATGTTGTAGTTCACCATTCTCATAAGGCCAAGGTTTAAAACAGTACTGGATTGATAACAACTTTATCTTTACTTCAGGGCAGTGTTATTTCTTGACCGAGAAAAGAGAAGTTACATTGAGAAGAGTTTGCTTGCCAGCAAGAAGCCAAGAAACAGTGTCTTAAGAATGTCTCTAGATTTCCACAAAAGTGGGTTGATTTTTGCTGTTCCTTTTGGTTCTATAGTCAATTTGAAATATGGTTCATTTGCATTGTTACGAAATGTGTACTTTAAACATGGTGTGTGAAGAAAGAATATGTAAATGTAAAGCAGTCAAATGAGGACTAGTGTGGTATCTAACACATTATTCTTAAATTAGATATACCTTAGGCTACGCTGTTGAACTGCCTCTATGAGGTAATCAGTGAATATGATTTTTATATTAATTAACCAAACTTTAGTGTAACAGGAGAGAAACTGGAATAGTGTTCTGTCTTTAGCTAACACGAATAACCAAATTCTTCAGATGTGTTTTTTGTTTGTTTACTTCTAAAACAAAGGGTAAAATTTAGTGATGAAGTTAGTGTGCTACATAGAAGCAATTGATCAAGGAATCAACCCTCATTATGCATTTTTTAGTATATGTATAAAATGCATAGAGGTAATTGAGAATTGTGAAAATAATGAAGAGCTACTTTTACTGCTTCATTTCTTGGATCTTTTCAGGTTGTAGATTTTTTCTCTATCATAGAGAGGTTCTAGTGATCAGAAGTTGACCCGTATGTGTCACGTGATGTGGCTGGAATATTCAGTCTCTGCCTTTCTTTTCCTCTTCCCCAAACCTCAGATCCAGGGAGTTACAACTGTCTTCCTCATGGAGTTGTGGTCAACCTTGCTGCTTTCTTTGAACTTTGGGATGCATTTGCACTTCACTGGGTGAAGTCTACTCAGGTGGCCTTAAGTGACGATGACACGCATGAGGTGAGTAGACTTTCCACAGTACATTTATGGAAGTTAGGTGAAATGAGATTGTGTGCAGAACACTATTTTTCATTTCAGGGACCATGACAAAAGTGCAGTGCTTCTGTTTGTATTCATAATATGCCTAGCAGTAGGCAAATGATCATGTTTGTTTCAGTGGCTGTATTTGTGCCCTCTAATACTTGGTTAGGATGGCATGAATTGTGCTGTAGGAGTGCCTGTTTCTCTTCACTGATGATAAACAGAGTATCCATTTCTGTCTGTGATAAGAATGTCTGAACCTGGACATCTGACCTGCAGGCCACAGAGGTGGTTCACTTCTCCCTTTCCCTTTTCAGACCATGAATATAATTTTGCTGAAATCTTGACATTGTAGACTTGGTGCAGGGATTGGTTGGTTTTGGCTGCTGTAGTTCCCCTTGCTGGTGTGGTATTTTTAGAGAACCTATAGTTGAGTCCTGGTTGTGTAGCACTAAATACAAAACATTATGGGACTCTGAAATTAATACAAGTGATGGTGGTTTTGCTTTTTCTCCTGCATGAAGTAGGAAGTGTTGTGTAGCCTGTGGCAGTGGTAACACTGTAACCTCCTTGGTTGGTTCCTAGGTTTTGTGCTGCTTTCTGTGGCGGGACCGGCTCTGGGCCGTCTCTGACTCTGTCACAGTGGATTCGCCAGGGTTGTCACTCCTGGCTTTGCACTGGCACTGGGTTATGAAACACCTAATTGAGAGAATTCCTCATATGCTTATTGGATCAGACCAGAACAAGTGAGTGGCTTTGTTTGGTGGCTTTTGATTTGTTTCTGTTAAATGGCTGTATAAATTACTCTTTTCTGTAGTCTTGTAGCTGCTAAGCGTTGTTTAGATTAGTGTCCCAAGTTGTGTTCCATTAGTGATGCAAATAACAACATTGTTTTTGAAATCTCTGTTTCCTAGCATTGTGCTTCTGCTTGCTCAAATGATCATCTAGAATTTTTACCCCTTTAGTGAAAGGATGAGAGAAAGACTTCCTTATGCATCCTTTTGCCTTGTTTCCCAAACTTCCGTTAACTGTGGGCTTTTTTTCTCCCATCTGTCCCTCCCTTTTTTTATTTTTCCCTCTACAAGGATTTCCAGGGAAATTCAATCTGTTTCACAGCAGATTCAGAGCTGCTTGGTCAATCCTGCTGGTATTTCAGCCAATATGAAGATACTGCAGAAATCTCTCGGAAGACCCCTTCCTTTTAAGGTATCAATATTATGTTTGCAAAGGATTTGTATTTCCAGCAATGTCCAGATAGCTTTAATATATTTACAGCACTTGCTTTTCAGGACAGCAAAAACACAATTCTTTTATGTTTTTTAGATTGATTAAAAAGAAAATTTCAGCACATGTTAATGTACGTATATTTTGAGAAATATATCAGTTATTCAGATATAGCATTTCTACTATTAATTATGCTATGTATCTAAAATATTTACTTAATAGAAAGAGGTACCTAAGCATAAAAATATTACTCCTTGCTGTGTTTTGGAGGCATGTGAATATCAATATGTCACTTGCTTATTCAGTGAACACAGATGTATTTAGAACAGCCTGTGCACTTCCTTTTATACAGCACAGGATGGGGCTGCCTTATGACTTCCCAAAACAAGGGCTCTTAAGTTTGACAGTTTTGGAGTTTGCTCTTCATATATTTCAGAATTTGTTGTAATTCAATTTTTAAAAAATATTTCAGTAAATTTTCTAAAGAATACAAGTCCCTGTTTAAAAGGAGTGCACAAGTAGTCATGTGCAGTTGTGTTGGTCACTAGTACTTAGACCTAGGTTTTTATGACCTCTCTCAAGGATACTCAGCTATCAAAAAATGCACATTGTTACTTTGAGACTCTGAAGAACATTCAGTGCTTACTAAGAATTTGGAAAGATCCAAATGTATTTGGACATCCAAATGTATCTAATATATCTAAGCCTCCAAATGTGTTTAAATTGCAGGTGTAAACTGTAATTTCTTGTAAGGGACAGTAGCTTCTGGTATTTTTTTATTATTTTGTGTATTTATTGCCCTTGATTTAGGTAAGTTGCCCAGCTCAAGTACTATTTGTCTGCATGATCTATGTAGGTTCTTCATGAAGGGAAAAAAACCCTAACTTGATAAGGAGGAATTGTAGCCAGCTGTTTCAATTTCAGTCTTGCTGCTGTATTGAGTCAGGCTACTAAAAGATTATTTTTAAGCTGTTGTTGCAGGCTGGTTATATATACTTGTACTTTAGTTGTATGCATGTGAATTTGAAATCTTAGTTTTGTCTGCAGTCACAAATCTTGTTTGTGGTTTTGTTAGCAGTGCTGAAACAAATTGTCCTTCTCATGTTTCCAGGATAAACTGGGCATGGAATGTTTTTCTCAATTAAAAGCTCTCAGCAAACCACTGAACATCTTGGAGCTAAGATTGGCCTGTGGAGAAAGTAGATGGCAGGAAAAGATGTGCTGTGTGAAAATTGCTGCCACAGGAGTGAAGATGAAGAAGGCATTGCTGCAAGCTGATGGCCTGATAATAAGAGCCAATCATGTAGAAGATGTTAGTCTGGGTAGGTAACACTTGTGAAGAGCCCAGCAGGATGATTTCTGCCATCTCCATTCTTTTGTACATGGGTGGAAAGGATGGTAAATGTTCACTGACAAAAAAAATAGTACATGCATTTATGTGCCTCTTTTATTCTGTCAAACAGGTCAGCTACAGATGTTTTTGAAAGCTGTACATTCACAGCTGAAAGCAGAAGGAGTCACATATGGTTATTCAGAAGAAAGGCTTCCTGAAGGCACCATTTCTAACCAGTTAGACCCTGCCCTGCTAAACCAGCTCTGCAGTCAGGTTCAGCTGTGGCCTGCAATGGAATACATAGGGGTGCTCTGGCAGTACAAACTAACAGCAGATTGTGTGGCCAAAGCTTGTGCAAGAAGGTAAGAAGAAGTTTGGAGAAAGAACTCCTATATTCCTTTCATGATATTCCAAATCCTTAGCTAGAAGCTGTAACTTTGGTGTTTTACATCTGCATGTAAACCTGTATGTATGTATTTGTAATTTATATACACCTGTGTGTATGTGCATATATATCTGTGCTGCACACAAATATATGTGTATCAGGAATCAACAGAAGATGTTTATATTGTATTGCTGGGGCCTACTGCAGAAAAACTGAATTAGACCTGGAGACAAAGGAAGTAGACTAGCATGCATGCTTCCTTTTGTGTAAACTATACACACATAGAATCATAGTTTAAATTAACATTATTAATTTAAGAAGTGTTAGTGGTGTTTTAAGGGGCCAAGTGTATTTGTTTTTAGTCTGGTTTACTATTCCTTAAAAGAAAGCTATTCATTTATGGATTTCAGTGAAAGTAATTTTTTGTGTAACGAGACTCTTAGAATCACTGGTTCTCTCTTGAATTCAGCAATGTTCTGACTTTTCACAAAAGCTATGAAGCTAGAAAATGGTTTGTCCCCAAATGTTTGTATGTGTTGCTCAACATGGAGCTTCTAGCTACAGGAGATCATGCTTTTCCCCCTTTTTCTTGTGTTTAGATTTTGTTAGCTTTGAAGGGTTCAAGTGTTTTGAGTATTATTTGAGTGCTTGTTCTTCCCCAGCATTTGAAGCTTTTAATTATTTTAACCTTTTGGTGACTTGCTTGCCATTCTTAATTTGTTTTACTATCCAAGTGATTTATTTGATGTGCCCTGCTTAAGCACTGCTTAGGTTGTATTTTTTTTACCTCCTACAGGGAGAACTGCAGTCAAGACTTAAGCATCTGTTCAGATCTAGCTCAGTTCATAGCTTTTTCTCTGAAGTTGACACCAGCAGCTTCTCACCAGCTCTCTGGACTGTGGCACTTGTTACACCTTAATGAAGTAAGAACAAGTTTTATTTTAATTTAATGAAATCAGATCTTTAGTTTAATTAATCTTCCTGAAGTTTTCAAAGGTTCTTTAAAATATGTATATCACTAAGATTTTTTGACATGCAGTTTTTCTACATCTGCCTGACAAAAGCTGTTCCTTCTTTTAACAAGAAAGGTTATTAACTGGAAGCCTTGAGAAAATGAAATTGAAACACAAAGTTGAAAGATAAAATACAACAAAGTCTTAAATAAAATAGTTTTGTATGATTTTGTTTGGTAGTATTTTTCCATACATCCATCTGTGACCTAATGGGAAATTGTTAGGATGGCATATGCCAACCTGGTTGTATATATGTATTTAAAGTAATTTTATGCTGAAAAATGCTTTCTTTTGTTCCCATGCCTCTAAATTTTTTTAGTTCTGTTGCAAATCAAACAGACTGATAAAACTGCTTGGTAGATTTTCTGTAGGATATTTAATAACTCTGCTTAATATTTATGATGCAGTGGTTGTGTTCCCACAAAGCACAGTAAAACACAAGGTTCACCTTAAATGCTTCAGAGCAGAGTATTGGATGGCTTTACTTGTTTCATGCCTCTGCATCCTTTTGTATTGTAACAAAAGGTTGCACAATCATGGACTACAGGCTGTATTCTAACAACTTGCTCTGTAAATGTGCTGCATATTTCACAGACAGGAGACAGTGCTGACCTCAGGAAGTTTACTCTTCATTGAGGAGATGCAAGCAAATGCTATGTGAATTTGAAAGGATCTTGGAGAGATCCAGTAGTACTATCCCTACTGAAAAACAGAATCATACTTTCTTTGTACATATGTGTACTTAATTCTCTTTTGCTCCCTGTACATTATTCTCACCTGTAGGTTTTTGTTTCTCATTAGATATCCCCTGAAGAAATGTCTCTTCTGTCATCTCAGCTAGTTAATGCTGTGTTAGCCTCCTTTTGGAGCAGTACTTTCACCACGGACCCAGATTACTGGTTGACTTGGAGGCCACTGCCTGCAACAGAGGAAAACAACTTCTCTAAATCCCACGTGAACCGTTCTATGAAGGTTTGTTTCTTCTGACCTAATCAAATTCTAGGCTGAATGCTCTTGTTGACTAATTCAAGTTTTCTAAAGCAATATTGTAAGTCCTAGAATAGTCAGAGCAAATTGCATCTGAACAATCTAACTGTTCATCTCTTGATTTAGGGCCCAGGCATTTTGACCCGAGCCATTTTCTCAAAGTGCTTCTTTGAAATTCTAACTAGCACCAGCAAGACAAGCCAGTGGGATGTGAGTGGGCTTCCTGTTTTGTCATCATCCCATGTAACACTGGGAGAATGGATGGACAGAGCAGAGCAGCTTCACAAAGTCAGCACAGTGCTGTGGACCAACCTGGCTGTCTCTTCAATAGCAGATTTTAGGTATTAAGACCTCTCTTCCACATATATATTATTTAAATCAAGCATGTTACATAAGGTTCTTACTGTGTGTAAATGTTTTATCATTCCTTTTTCTCCAGACACACAGATGCTAGACTGCAAGGAATAATGCTAGGCAGACAGCTCTCTGCCCTGGTAGATCTGATTCCAATGGATCTTCAAGAAGAATTTTTGGAGTGCTGTGAGAAGCTCTACCTCAAGGATCGTGTTGCATATGAGTACCTTCTCAAGATACTTGAAAGCATCACTGATCAGGAGTTACTCCCTAAAGAATTTCTGTTCCTTCTGCTCACTTGCTTGCATCAGTTCTATGGGGAAGGGCTTCAGGAGTTACCAGAGACAGCTTGGCGAGGAAGCCTCTGGGTGAGCATTGGCTTGGTGCAGATCCAGATGTGGATTCCACAGACCAGGTTTGATCCAGCTGTTAAAAGAGAATACAAGCTCAAGTACTCAAAAGAAGAGGTGAGTGTGAAGCCAAGTTGGCTTTTACCTTTGTTATGTGTAAAATCAATGCAGAGGAGTTTGGCTTGGTCATGATTTTTAAACTATACAGCTAGAACTTCTTTGAATGTTCAAGAAGTTGATGTACCTCCTTGGTTACTAAAATCAGGACTGCTGTGAATGGTTTATTCCTTCCTTTTTAGTTATACCAGCTGGAGTGTGAATGGAAAACACATGATTTTTCATCCCAGCTGCATACAGGGAAAAGTATTGAAGATGAAACAGTCAGCAACTATATTCATCCTCATATCAGGTAACACCCAGGCACTGAACCCATCTCTTTTAGAGTGGACATGTCATCTTTGTGTGCTCAGGCTCTGAAGCTTTTCTCTGAAGCTTTACAATTTTTCTCTCTTTCTGTAGAAACTAGAGTTGCTGGTTTTAAAGTATCAGTTTACATATTGAGGTGGTAGAGAAGAAGCAGCTGTGCTTCTTACTTGCAGTAAGGAGTTGTCTGTACACTTTGTACTGCTGAAAATAAAACAATTAAGGCAGTGGCCATCATATATTGATGAAGTTGAAGCCATGCCCAGAAGGAAAAATAATGCCATACATTTAAATTACAGTACTTTCCTTAAAATGTGACAATATTATCAATCAGTTGAAATTAGATGAATTATCTATCACTGTAGTTTCTCAAGGCCATTATATGTGCCAGTGCTATTTTGCAAAGTTCTTCAGCTGATATTACTGGGGAGAAATCTACATGTGTGTATTTTAGCAATAGCCTTTGCCTGTGTTGCGGTGGATGAATTAAATTTCTTACCACACAGAGTACACTGTTGTCATTCAGAATCTGTAGCCACTGTTATTTTGTTTGAGGCTTTTTGTAGATCTTTTTTATCAGAGGAACTTGAGGAGGAAATTTTAAGCCAAGGGAACTTTCTCCTTTCTGCAGCCTTCCAAGTGTGTTCTGTGTACATGAAGATAAAAACTGTCTATTATTCATTATTTTCCACTTTTAATAGAAATTTTTTATTTCATTATTATACACATAGAGGATCAGGTAGTTCCATGCTACAGCTTAAAGAGAATGATCTTAATTGAAAGCAGGTTCTGAATGGCTGAGTTTTACCAATTGCTTGTGGTAATATTATTTTTTTTCTTAGTGCTCACAGAGCTGTCAGGTAGCAAGAAAAAAGTACTTGAAGTTTGTTGAAGTGGCAGGGAGAGAAGAAATCTACACCTGTGGGCTAAAAGGCTGTCCCTTGCTTTTTCCTTATTTGCTGTTTCACACAAAATAGCAGAGTATTTTCTGATTAATCTTTTCATCTATCTAACTATGTTAGATCTGTTCAGGTAAGTTTGTATGAAAAATATTTCCATGTCTAAACTGCTCGATGTTATTTCTTGACAGGCTGTTGCATGAAAGAATGGAAAGGTTGAAGGAGCAAGTAAGCAGTCTTTCTAGAAGGAAGGCCTTCAGGCCTCCAGCTCCACTGTATGATTGCTTATACCAGGAGGCTCACCAGTACATCAGCAGTATAGCACGGGTTTCCTCAGTCCAAGACCTTCTAGCCCGCCTCCTGCAGTTCCTCCGTGGGGAAAGACCTAAATCACTGCAGGCTATACAGAACCTGTTAAATGAAGAGGCATCGTGGCAACAATCACACCATCAGTTTAGAAAACACCTGTCAGAGGAGTATGCTGTGTTCCCTGATGCCATCATTCCCCTCCAAGCTGCCATCCTGCAGCTGCAGCATGGCATGCGATTAGTGGCTTCTGAAGCGAATGCAGTGCTGCAGAGCTCTGTGTGCCCAGCTGATCTCAGCAACCTCCTCACTTCTTTGTTGGCATTTCCTTCTGTTGGCCGTGCCTTTCCCACTTACTTTGCTCGGGCAGAAACCTTATGCTCAGTGAATTCAGTTGGGGTACTTAATGGACTTAAAAAGTTCTCTCTGAAGCACTCTGAGGGAGGATCTGAGGGAGCTGAGCAGCCTTCCCCAACTCTGGAGCAGCTCCTGGTGAATGCATTGTTGCATCTTCGATGCCATGTACTGTCCAGAGGAGAAATGGACCAGAAATCTCTGCAGCTCTTCAGACATCTGTGTCGGGTAAGCTCTGGATACCCATAACTGAGAGTCTTGCTCTGAGCTTGTCCCCTGTGGAAGACACGGATCTGCTAAAATAGCTCTAGAGGAGGGCCACAGAAATCATCAGGGGGCTGGAACACCCCTCCTGTGAAGAAAGGCTGACAAAGCTGGAGTTGTTCCACTGGGGGAAGAGATGTCTCTGAGGAGACCTTGTTGTTGCTTTTCAGTTTATAAAAAGGAGTGAAGGAGACTTTTTACCAAGGCTTGTAGAACAAGGCATAAGAGTTTTAAACTGAAAGAGGGTAAATCTAGATTGAGTATGAAAATAATTGTTTAGAAATGTGTATGGTGAGACACAGGAACTGATTGTCCATAGAAGTTGTGGATTCTGCAACCCTGAAAGTGTTTGAGAGTGATTGAATGGGGCTTTGAGCAACCTGGTCTAGTGGAAGATGTCCCTGCCCATGGCAGAGGGGTTGGATTAGACGATCTTTAGAGATCTTGATCTTGATAATTATTAGTATGATGTTCTTTAAAATCTTCTAATTTTTTCCCAATTAATTGTAAAATAATTGGGAATATATAATAATAATTATATTTATCTAATATACTGGATTAACTTGTTTGAATTTATCAAGGCATGAAACAATAGCCTGTAATAATTAGCAAAGATTTTATTTATGTAAGAAAAACCCCAAACAACAAAACCCAAAGGTGGACACACATAAAAAAACCCACCCCAGTGCAAACTTTGTTGAGAGTTTCTTAATTAAATGTTTAAGAGAGGAGACTAGAACTTGGTCAAGTACTCTGTTGTGTATTGTCTTTGCATTTTCCTCATTAGCTTGTTAAGAGGGCAGTTCACAAATGTTAGATGGCTTTGGTTTCTACTGTTGTAGACCACAGAGGAGGGAAGAGCCAAGCAAAATAGATGCTGCCCCATTGGTGGAATAGGAGATGATTTTAAATGTTAATGTGTGTAGAAGCATCTTGCTTTGTGTTTCCTTAGGCGATTGTAAATGAATGGGATGAACAGGAACGCCGTGCCCAAGAGCAGGAGGCAATGGAACGCAGCCTGTACAGATACAGAAGTAAAAGCCACGGGAAAGGACAGAGCGAGGAAGAAGAGGAAGAAGAAGAATTTAGGAGGAGATTCCCTTTCCATGAAAAGGTAATAGCTGTAACTCTGTTAAGAAACACGAAAATTACATCTGAAGTTGCTCCTGAAAATAAATGCTGTAAATGACATGAGGAATGAAGCAGTTTTTCCTTCAACCAAAAGCCAGATTGGGGTAGATTTTGATAGGTATTCAGTTATGTGCCTGTGGTTTATTTTACCTTCTGGTTGAAAAATGTTGGGATTAATTTCCAGGCTTGAACTGTACTGTAATTTGGGTGAATAATCCCAAATTATATAACTTAATGATAATATAGTTACTTGTAAAAAGCTGGAATTTTATTTATTTAGCAAGAAGGTCATCTGAGGTTCTACTATGTGTGGAGAAGGCTGATCTCTTTGATTAAATAAAGCAGCTGGGACAGAGCTGTTCAGGTCCTCAAGTAACCACACAGTGTTGAGGTGGTTTATCAGCAGACACAGCTGCTGCTGCTTTTTCTGCAAAGGGGTTTAGTTGGCAGCAGCTCAGGGATCACTGTACTGCACTCTTGCCTGCTGTAGTTACGCCCTGGAATGTTCTGTACAGCTGTGTTCAGTTTCAGACTGACACTCTGTCTATATGGTACCAGCTGCAAATCATTAGGATGTTATTGTAATGCCAAAAAAAGCAGAAGAGGAGATAGGGAGAGGAGGCATTAAAGGAAGAAATTAGAATTTACTTTTGATTATCATGTAATTTGCAGGACTTTGAAGATATCACAGCTCAGCCAAGCCTAGAAGAAAAAATGGAAACTGAAGATCCAGTGGAAGACCAGCTGGAAGTTGACAGAGCCCTTTTGTCCAAGAGCTCTATGCAAACAGTAATGAAGGTTCATCAGCAGTTGTGCTTAAACTTTGCTCGATCCCTGTGGTATCAACAGAGTCTACCTTCTCATCAAGCCAAGCATTATTTCAGTACATTTATTGCCTGCTATCAGACTGGTGCATGCCTGGTATCACAATTCTATCCTTTAATTGGTAAGACTGCTAGCAGTATTTCAGATATGCTGGTTTAGATTTGTAAAGATTTGTTTCAAAATAATCACATTACAGGTCATGAAACACACCTGTTATGGGGAAAATGCACAAAATGGAAAATTCTTTTTGCAGAGAATTTGTCCCGTGTTCAGGATTGTCTTGTGGAATGCTTTGATTTTTTATTCTTCTATGCATTTTTAAAATTCCATTTGGTAATATAGAAGACCAACGTAGTTTAAAAATGTATTGACTACTGAGTGAAATTTTGATCATAGGATCTGCATAGTCCTGTGGAAGATAAAGCACTTGAAGAAATTTCTCAGAAGTAAATTTTGCAATGGAGTTTGTTAAAGAATTGTTTTAAATTTAGCTTATGTTTATAAAGTAAAAAGAAAAAAGGTATCATGGGTTTTTTTTCCACACTGAATCTGCAAAAACTTGATTTGTAAATTTTTTAAACAATGTGTGAGAACTCAGAATCGTCATTTGTTAAAGCACAGCTGTGTATTTCAGTTCTGATCTAATAAAGGCATATGTGCAATTAAGATGAAGCAGATAAGGGCCGTTGTTTCTACAGTACCTTATTTTTGTGTTTGCACCTGAGCCGTAATGTACGTGGGAGTTTTTTTGAGTGTTGGATTACTTTTCCATAGAGCCTTGCTTTATAGTAATATCTCCTTGATGTAAATTTATATGCAGAGGAACTGTGTTCTTCTGAGAGGCTTACAGCCTGTTTTTACAACACTCGTTGTACTTTCATAGAAAAGCCTGATAAAATAGAGAATATAAACTCTAAGTATGTCTCGTGTTCCATACTCCATCTTATTATTCCAGTGGTATAGTCTTATATACTTGTAAAAGGTTACACGTTAAGGATTGGATTATAGGGGAAAAAAACCCCTAACTTTATCTATTCAACTGAAAAAAGAACTAATAGCATGTGTGAGATGTCTTCCTTACTTGCTTCCTAGGTGCTGAAATGAATGACAGTCTTTTGGGAAGCCAACTTCTGCTGAGCACTCTTCTTCACAATACCTTTTTTGAGGAAGTTACTTCAGATCTTGTGATGCAGCAAGATGGCCCATATGACTTCTATCAGCATCCCAATATTCAGCAAGTCCGACAGTGCCAACCTGTACTTGATAATTTTGCTAAAGAAATAAATGGGCTACTGCAGGAATGGCCAGAGCATCCTGTACTTGTGCAGGTAAAAACACCTCAACAAATACTTGGGGGAAACTGGAGCATTTTAGGATTGCATTTATGTGTGAATATGTGTATAGATATGCATAGACATGTGTATGCACATTGATATGCTTGCCTAGATGTTGTATTACTTATACAGATGGTTTGAAGTCATACCTGTTTATTCATAAGAGGTATAGGTATTGCTGTGTTTATTGTAGCTGTTCTATTTTAATCATGAAATGTTAAGTGGAATTCTGCTAAGTCTGAACTTAGAGTTTTAAGCAATCTTTAGTCTACTATAGCTCAAAGATCCCTGAGGTCTTGCTGCTTCTACTCAGTTTTTTTCTGAAGTTCTTTCTTTCATAATGCCTTAGAATAATTATTTTTAGTGCCTCTCAGGGCATGTATGTTGTCTTCAGGTTACATTTCTTGGGGTACTGTAGAAACTCAGATTCCATAGGAACTCTTTGCATTAGGTAATTTGTGCTCCCTTCCCCAAGTGTATTGGCCTTACTGTACTCCTAGTGAACTTACATTAAATTGAGAAAGCAATTGAAAAATGTGGAAAAAAGAAAAAAATTCTTATCTCTTGTGAGGGTCAGTTATGCTCATAGAAATTAACTTCATGGCTTCTTCTGTTGAAATGCAGTTACTAAGGGCTGAATGTTTTTGTTTTTGTTCTGCAGCTGTTAGTTGTGATGGACAGAATCCGGAGTTTTCCACTTTCTAGTCCTCTCTCAAAGTTTCTGAATGGCTTGGAAATTCTTCTTGCAAAGGCACAGGTAAGAAGAAGGCTAAGGGAAAGTTCATTTTTCTCTTTTACGTTTCCTTACCTATATTTGGTACCATGTTACAAACACAGTACATAAAAGCTCTCTGCTTGTCAGGATTTGGGGAAGTTAACTTGCTTCATGCTGAAAATTTAAAGAGCAAGAACCCAGTAATCCAGAGTAATGCAATGAGTTTTGCCAGGCAGTGACTAATTTCTGGCTTTGTGTGAAGGGGAACTTCTCTTTTCTAGGACTGGGAGGAAAACGCTAGTCGGGCCTTGTCCCTGCGGAAGCATCTTGATCTGGTCACACAACTGATTATTCAGTGGCGTAGATTGGAGTTGAAGTAAGAATTGTCCTTCTGTGCTGCTTTTCCTTAGATACTGTAGGCTTTCATCTCCACATGGAGGCACATTCCAATACAGAATTGCCTTAATTTTGGAACATGCTTCTGTGTATCTGTCGTGGTGAAAATATGTGGGAGAAAGAGACCACCAGTGAGGAGCTGTAGTGGATCAGAATGAGCATGTCCAGGCTGTGGTAGATCTACGTATTTCCCTCAGAAGTAGAAACAATATTTTACCAGTGCTCTCCTGTTTTCATCCTAGGGTTTCCTGAGCTTGCAGGGTTTTGTCTGTTAAATAACCATCATTAAATTGTCCTTAAAAATTATTGTCCAGTCTCCTGTTTAAGACCATGTAAAATTTTTATAGCCACAGTATGTCACAATCAGGAATTCCACAAGTCTACCTCAATTTCTGAGAAAACAAACTTTTGAACCTGCCTCTGATGGATTTTGTTTTACCCTCTCTTCTTTTCTTCTCTCATATTTAATAATCGTAGCAAAACAGTGATGCTCAGAAGTTGATTGTATATATTAAGCTTATGTGTAGATTCTTTAATCCTGCTAAATTTTCCATTAGTTTAATAGAAACAGAAAACAAATTTTGGTTGTTTTGAACCCAAAGTACCCATGATATTTTTGATTTATCTCTCCCTTTTCTTATCGTTTCTAGTTGCTGGTCAGTAAGTTTGGACAATATTATGAAGCAGCATGTGGAGAAATCCACAAAACACTGGTTCTCAATCTATCAGATGATTGAGAAGTATATTCAAGAACAGACAGAGGCAAACACAGAAGGTAAGTGCTGGCTTTAAAATAAATGTGCTGCAGTTCTAGTATTACTGAGGATGTGTGATTAAGGTCCTAAATGCCAGAATTTGACAATGCACTTTCAGGTATTGCTCCTTGCCCTACAGTAAATTCCATGACCGTGTAGGGTTTTCCATATGGAGTGAACTTTGTATATATTTCTGAAACCACTTGTGGCTCATAGGGCCCTGTGTTTGATATAAAAAAAAAAGATGTCTGTAAAAAGCATCTAAAAGAAAGTAGAATTGTGATAGCTGTATGTCATGCATATACAAACATTTCAAACAGATTTGGAGGGTAGGAGGCCTCCATCTGCAACTGGAAAAGGCATCTAATTTTTTAGCTGCAGAAAGAATAATTCATATCCCAGCTGAACTGCTTTTAACATTCTGTATAAAGCCTAAAGAATTCTTTAAGTAGGCTTTGGTACATACTGTTCTTAGCAAATCTATCCGCACATGTTCATGTTGCATAAAATAGGGGAGTGAGGGGCAGCACCTTGCCTCCCCCAAATTTAATGGAATTGTAAAGATGAAAGCAGTATCCTCTGGCTTGAGGCCAAGTTTCCGATCTCATGACTACTTAATGCACTTGATGAGCTTCAGATCCTTCAGTTATATTACATCTCCAAGAGGACAACATGTCTTCTTCACAGATAATACTCTAAAGACATTCTCTACCAGATTCTTCTATCTATTTCTGTCCTCATGACTTTGAGGAGTTAAGGAACTGGCAGTGACTTATTTGTGCTGTTGCTTATCATGACTGAAAAAGCCATTCATTCATAGAGAATAGCAAGTATTCTGTAAATACTCAATGGATTCTGAAATTCAACATATAACTGACCTTCTCAATCACTATCTTAATGCTGCTTCTTGTTCCCTTTCCTTTCTTCCAGCGTGGCATTTGTTAGTTGTACTTATTATTGAAACAGCATTCTTGCCTCTCTGCCCCTTTCGTATTTTGTTTTGATCATTTCCTAATTGAGACTCAATATTTAATTGAAAGTTATAAAGACCAGACAACAATTTTCAAGCAGATATTTTAGGTTTTTTTGTTTTCTCTCACTTTCTTTCTAAATTTCTGGTGCAATGTTCAGGAACTGAGCAAATGGATCTGAAAACGCTGGTCAGCACATTACAGGCTTTCATTGAAGGCTCTACTCTGGGAGAGTTTCGTGCACGGCTCCAAGTACTGTTGGTTTTCCACTGCCATGTCTTGCTGATGCCTCAAGTAGCAGAAAAGGGTAAGTTGTTAGCATTACCTCTGATAAATTATCTGTACAGCAATCTTGCAATCAGGTGTTCCAGACTTTCCAAACAGGTCACTGAGCTCATAAATAGAACACAAGCCAGTTTTTGCCCCATCTTTCGGTGTTGCTAAGCTTCCAAAAAGAACTGGGGTGTATTTATTGTAATGATACTGAAAAATGCCTTCTTGTAAAAGAAGGATGATGATTATTGTTATTATCTGTCCCTTCTCCCTTCTAGATGTTCTGTGCAGCATCCTGTGGAATCTATACAATTACTATAAGCAGTTTTCAGAGAGTGTCGAGGCCAAAATCACTGAACTTCGTCAGCCCATAGAAAAGGAACTTAAGGTAAAAGGAAACTTGGCTCAGACAACATATTGGTCTAATCAAAGGAACAGTGGAGCAGATATTATTTGAATTTGTCTATAATAGTTCTGTTGACCACTGAAATCCCTACTAAACTTAACATTTTCTTTGGCAAAGAATTAATTCTTGAGGTGGGGGAGGGGTTGATTGAAAGCTTTAATGTTTGATCAGTCCCATTTATCCATGAAGGTTTCTACCCAGGGGTGAAGTCCCTGTTCATTTCACAACATCTGGCTATGCAGCAGTTTTTATGCAGTGCAAGTATCTATGTTAGTAAGATGCCTGTGCAATAGTTTGCTCACTTACTAAAATGTTTTGCGTTTTAAGGCTACCAGATCATCATAGCTGATTAGGTTTAAAGATCATCTTTGATGTGGAAATACTTAATTTCATTTACATAAGTAATCCCATTGATTATTTTCCTAATAGGAATTTGTGAAGATTTCCAGGTGGAATGATATCAGCTTCTGGGCTATAAAGCAATCAGTTGAAAAAATACGCAGGTAAGTCAGAACTTTAAATAAAGCTCCCTCTTTTGAAACCTTCCTTCTAGATTGATTTCTCTATGATGTTACATTTGAATGCAGAAATTTTTCTTCTGCTCATAACACAGTGAAAACATTTATTTCCAGCAGCTGAGAGATTTCCAGGATTACAAAACCCAGTAATTTCTTTGCTTTCATTTGGTAATTAGAACGCTCTTTAAATTCATGAAGAAGTTTGAAGTTGTTCTGGATGAGCCATGTCAGCCTGCCTTGGTGGAAATTGGTAAGGAAGAGCAACTGGACTGCATGCAAAAGCAAGAAGAATCTGACGACAAAGAAACCAAAATTCAGAGGCTAAACAACACATTGAGAAAGGTTCTGTCTGCTAGAACAGATGTTACCAAGGTGACTGAATTAGTTACTCTAAGAGTGGGAAGAACAGTTTCTCTATTCTCATCTATATGTTGCTTTTCACTGATTTATGCAGGAAAATCTTATGTAAGTGTCAGATCTGTTGAATATATCATAAACTTTTTTGGTCTTACTTGTGTTCAGTGTTATGCAACACTGCAGATGGGTGGGAATGCAGCATGGAATGACAAGCATGGTCTGTACTGATCTGGCACTATATCTGTGCTCTGATATACGGAGATGAGGCAGTTACACATTTCATCTCCTATTTGCTTACATATTGTCTGCAACAATTTGTTACTTCCCTACTAGTGAAGTAAAATAGCCTGGGAGTTGAAATTATTATTACCCATTTTTTTTCTAAACAAGGACCCAAACAAATAATGATGTAACTTACAATTTGTGTGTATATGAGCTCTGATTAAATATTACATCACTTTTGGCTTGGATACTGGTAAGGGAATGCACTATATTGTTATATGTTTGCTGTTGACTGACAGTTTGCGGACTATTGAACATCCGCCTTGGACAAGCTGATGCATGGTAAATCCTGCTCCACAGAGTCTCAGTTTAGTATGTCTCTAAATAATTTGCCCAGCTCAGAGAGGAAGTCAGCTAATTTTCTTCCTGAAAGAGATTCCTATTCATATAATTAGTTTTTATTAACAAGAAGCAAGGAGACAATCGTAACCCATCAGAATTTGGTGGGAAGTGGGAAATGCTGAGTTACCCTCAGCTTTGTTCAGTTTCTTCAGACCAGGAGCAGGACTGATCTTGCTTATGTCCTGTACAGGAGGGTAGAGCAAGGAGGCAGAAATTTAATGCAAATCTAATGTGTTTGATTGATTGAGGGCTTTGTTGGTCAATGATTCGTAAGCCTGTTACTGATAGTAAACAGGGTTATTGGTTTCACTTCTTGCAGTTCCATGTTGTCTTCATTCCTTAAAGAAGATGCATGCAAACAATTGAAATTGAGCAAAAAAAAAGAACAAAAATAAATTTAAAATCTTTGGATATGCTAAGGAATTAATTCTGTTATTTAATGATTTTTACTTGCACACTGTTTTTGTTGTTCTTTAAAAACAAAATTCATGTCTAGTGGAAAGTAAGTGAGGGACTTTTTACCTGACACCCTGGGGACATTAATGATTTAGGTTAATGCCTTTAAACTGGGAAGGTAGAGGAAGCTGACCTGAAGCAGTGATTTCCTTTTTCATAGAGGTAATGACAAACACCTAAGACAGTAAGATCATAGCATCTTTCATTTGCTTGACTGTTTTCAAAACTAATGTCTGTGTGACGTATGTGTGTTATGATTTTTCTCAAGTGTTGGTGCTGAACTGATGAAAGAATCACATGAACATGTTTTGGGGTCTCAGATGAATGCAGAATTTAGCTGTTTTTTAAAGTGATTTACTCCTAGGGGTCAAATGAGAGCTTTGAGTATTTGTGTATCATTTTCTTCCATTTTTTTTTTTTCAGAGGGCACTCCCAGAATGTCAGGATGTCATTACATTTCATACAGAATCTCTTCAGTATCGTCTGTCTAAGCTGACCAAAAAAATGAAGAAAATGTGTACAGCAGTTACAGAAAAGAATTCATTCTTAAACCTGGTGGAAAATCTCGACCAGTTCACAGGTTAGGTTTTCTTGTGATTTCCATACCACAATTGACCTCTATAACATAAATGGAACAAATCAGGAAAAAGTGCAGATATATAGTTGTCTTCCTAGAGCTGCTTTGCATACATTAAAATTTCGATCTCATACCTTTGTCTGCTGTCTTCTATACAGGTGGTATTATTGTTTCTGTAGCTGAACTGCAAAGTTTAACATTTGATCAGACAGCAACTAAGGAGAAGCAGAAATCAGAGGCAAAGCATATTCAGATGCAAAAGCAACGGGCTTTGTCAGATCTCTTTAAAAGCCTTGCTAAAACAGGTGAGCTTCCACTAAAAATGGGCTTGGTTTAAAAGTACAGAGTTCTTGAGCATTTTACTATCTTTGCCAATATATCTAAACCCACAATAATATGATGTAAGGTAACACCTCTACCCTCCTCATTCATCAGCCTTTTTGTGTCTTAAAAATGATCCCCAACTCAGCTTTCTTAAAGGACATGGGGCAGTGAAAAGTCCTTAATGTACACAGGTCTATGGTAGTCTTATTTCAGCTGTGTTGTTTAGCTATGTTCAGCTCAAGGTGGCTCAGCTACATTGTGTTCTTACATTACAAAACTTGTAGCATGTTCAAAGACTTGTTGAAATAAGAACATTTGATGTCTTACTGCCAACTGTGTGAGTGACATTTTTCATACAAAAAACGAGGGCATCAAAGGATGTGTGCTGAAATACTGTTCCAGGTTTGTCATACCGGAAGGGTCTGTCTTGGTCCCGTTCAAAAGACTGCCAGGATGTTCTCTACCTCCGTCCACTGGACTTGTGTAGTGCATTGGCTGCAGTGGATTGTACACATGAACTGGATGCCACGTATGTACACAGGACTTCTTACCCTCACATTGTGTGAATTGCAGCTGTAATATATAGAATTTATGGCGTGTTGATTTAGACTGGGATTTCTGGACAGTAATTAATTTAGGATTTTGCATATTCCCTTCCTCCCATTACATCTCAGTTTGGTATGTACAACTGAGCAAGGATTTGGGGGTTTTTTCATTTTGGTTTTTTTTTTTCTCTATTTGCACTTTACCAACTGTACCCTCAGTTTCATTCGTTCCATGACTTAGATTTCAGTTAGCCCTCCCCTGTCCAGCCTTGCCTGGGATGCTTTGCTAGCAGTATATTAGAGTGTAAACTGCTAATGATTTTATTGAAGGTGAGCTGTGATTTTCAGGGATTTCTTCATTGTTTTGTCTTCATTAAATAATGGGATATTTCAGGAGAATATACATAGACTTCAAAGTGGGCATTACTGGAAAAGCTTTCTTAGGGGAAAGATGTTGTCATGGGTTGATGGTTTTTCAGATTTTTTTTAAAATTATTTTTCTGTCAGCAAGTGCTTTTTGTCATTGAGACATGCTGGTTATTGTCCTGGGATGTAAGCATTTAGTTTATGTATCAGGGTGAAAAGAAAGGCTTCTGTATTAAGCTGGATTTAGCTACACTGGGGGGAAGAAAAACAGTATCACTATTAAAGCATTAAATGGTATTCAAAAATAGAGATCTTGCTGCTATTGCCTTTTGGTTTCCTTAGAATTTATTTTTAAAATTAAATGTTTCCTAAAACTAGAATATTTTTAGAGAAAATGAAGAATTGCAAGATCAATGATTTTCAAAACAACAAATTTCAGGCAAAATGGTTGTGTTGAAGAGCTGACCTGGTTGCTCCAGCATGCTGAAGTACTTTTTAATACCATACTTTTTTGTGCTCTGCCAGGTTGCTGGCAGAGATTTCTTCTGCCTGGGATGGATGCCAGAAGTACTTCTATCGGTCACTTGCACGTCACTCTCGGCTCCAGACAGCCTTGTTAGCACCTGCCAAGGTAAAACCAGCAAAGTAAAACCAGAATATTAGTTCTGTTAACTTCATTTTACCAGCTTGGACTGAAATTTCCACTAGTGAAAAAGTAATGGGAGATAATGCTGTGTTGTGTGTATGATACTAAATATGACACTTCTGTAGCTTTCCCTATTTGTAGGGACAAAATAGGTTTAGGGAAAGAAGTTAATGATCTGTTCAGTGTACAGTATCTTTCATCCCAGCCGATCCCTAATTGCCTAATTTTTGTGCATGAAGAAACTCATGAAATGCTGAATCCAAACTTGTAAGGAAAATAATGTTATTCAGTGTTCTTGAAGAAATCAGATGATATTTATAATTGGGCGTAATGGGACTCTGCATCCAACACAAAAAGTGCTAATATATTTCTTCATTTAAAGATTGGTCTAAAACCAGTAGAACAGACAAATGAGCTCTGCCAAACCAGAACCACTATTCCAGAATTTCAGAAAAAAAGCACCTCTTCCAGATGTTCTTTCTCTCACTAATCTTTACCTCTTGTTTTACAACATCATCTTATCAAAGTCACATCTGATGCTGGATACAAATAGTGGAACGTGACTATGATCAGTTATGCTCTGTGTTGTGACCATTTATTCCGAGCTTTAAGATGTGGCCACTTCTAATGAAAAGAGTGAAAGTAATTATCAGTATATCTGGTAAAATGAATGGTTGTAGCATTGGTCATGAATGTAAAGCATTTAGGCTGGTAACTCTTCAGATTTTAATCATTATTTATATAAGGTAGATGTAATACTGGAACCAAATTCCTGATAAGAATTGCTGCAGTGGAGTGAAATGTAATGTGAGTGACTGTTGCAGAAGTTACTTGAAAAGCAAGTTTTTATGCAGGATATATGGAAGATGCAGAAACTCTAATAGTTCCAACTCTAGTCTGCATATTAAGACTTGTTCAATTAAACCATAATCTTTCAGCCTGCTCAGTGAAATGGAGGCACGGAGACTGCTGTTGTCTCATTGTTCATCTAACTGTTCCCTCCCACTTTTTCTGTCTCTGTTTTATTTAGGATATTGGACTAGGCAGCATTGAACGCTGCAAAGGGTTCACCGCACACCTCATGCAGATGCTTGTGAGACAAAGGCGATCTCTTACTGCATTGACAGAACAGTGGATCTTGCTCAGGTATTTTCCATCTTCCAACGTTGAAATGTTGGAAAGAAGTTTTGACAGTGAGCAAATCAGTTCAAGAACGACGGAAAATAAGGCAGAAGAAAATAACAACTTTTTCCTCTGCTTCCCTATATTTCCCCTCCCCTCAATTAAGCCCAGATAGAAAAGATTTAAGTTTATCCTATCACTGCAGCCAGTATTTTAGAATCAAAATAATTTTGTAGAACAAGTTAAGGCATATATGTGAAGTAATTTCTGTAGTTAATTACACAGTTAAACCATTAAACTTATAGATTGTTATATCTCTCTCACTTGGTATTGGCCTAAGTTAATTTTGTTTACATTAAAGTTGTTGGCTTGACCTGGGACAAACAAATGATCTGGATGGTATTTTGAGCCAAAATAAATAAAGCATCAACAGCTTATAAAGAAAAATTCTAGAAAGGTGGGACATACTGGATGTTGTGTCAAACCTGTAAAAGGAAAAGTGTGTAAGAATCTTTTTACTCTATGTGATCTCTCATTTAATTGCTTGAGTCATCGGAGTCATTGCAAATGCCACCTTTGTTGAGCATATTCGTGCTTAGCACTCTGCAGTCCATAAAACTTCTAGAGGCCAGGTTAGGAGCTAGTACCTTTGTACAGAGAAGGAATTCTGGACTGGAGATTACTGGTGCAAAATTTATTCTAACCCCAGGAAACCTGAAAAAATGAATAAACAGAAAACCCCAACTAAACAAACTCCTCAGCTTTACAGTCACAGAAATAGTAAAACTTTCAGGACAGTTATCTGCATTACTATGACTTTCATAGCAAATCAGATTTCCAGGGCTTTGTAGTATTTTGTAATTCAGGGAGGGAAAAAAATCACTAATTAACCAACCCTTAAAAAAAAAACCAAAACTATTGTTTTAGTTTTTCCAGGAGAAGTTATTATCTAGATTTTTTAAAAAATTAATTTAGTTAAAGGTAGAGCTTTTAAAAAGGAAGTACAACATAAAACTCAGTGATTATAACTTCACTTTCTTCTTAACTAGGAACCTCCTGAGTTGTATACAAGAGATAGATTCTAGGTTGGCTGCTGACAGAGAATACAATGCAGCATTTCCTCCTCAAGACAGTATTCAACGCTGGACGGACAGACTGCAGCAACTTTGCATGCAGTGTGTGATGGTTCTCGAGGAGCTGTCTTGGTTTATCCAGTGCTGCCCAAAAGAAGAGTCAGCCAGGTGCAATGACAGTGAAAGGACTGATGTCAAACCCAACGTTCCTCAGAGTTCATTCCCTGAAATGGGAAATGTTGTTGCAGGAATACCTGACCTGATTCCCTCAGATCTAAAACACTTGTCTCCAGTAACAGCTGAGCAATTGCCTCCTGGATGCAGGATGCGAAATAAGGATCAGTTGTGGCTGCAGGTAGCTACACAATTGACTGCAATGATAGCAAATGTGAAGGCCATGAAAGCAGAGGTGGACAGAGTAAGACAGCAGTCACGTGAGACCTCCTTTTATTCCTGGTGAGTTCTACACATGAACATCTCTTCTTTATGTTCACATAATATGTGTGAAGTAATTTTGAAAATTTTAGCCTATGCATATATTGAAAAGTGGGTTCAGATGCTCTTCAAACATTTTTCTGTTCATTTTTTTTGCAAAATGCAGTGCCTGACTCTTTAAAGAAATGTATGTCTTCTCCCACTCCCTTGACAAGTGAAAAAAATTTCTGTCTCCGCTTCCCACTTTGTCTTTGGTCTCTCAGGATTTTATCCCCATAGCTCCTTAGCTAATGAGGTGAATTTAAAATATAAATTTCATGAAGACATTTTCATTTTAAAATACATTTGTAGCCTATTTAATAACAATCTTCTAATTTTCTCTCTGCTTCAAACAGTGTGAATATAAGCTTTTTTGTCAAATCTTTTATTTAATAAATTCAGGATGGGGGTATGCTGCCTCTCCCTTTTCCATGACCAAGAAAAGGTTTAATCTTAAGTTGGACTGTTTGTTCTTCTTTCAGTATTGTGGTATTTCTGTTGCAGGAGAGACTTTGAAGTTTGCACATCAGCTGTGAGTTGTTTGCTGGAAGTCTCAGCCCAGTTAAAAAGCATAGAGTCTCTGTTTCTTCCAAATGGGCAAGACATGGAAGCTGCAAATCAGATGGCACTAACCAAGAGCCTAAAGTATATACAAGAAGAAGTTAATAACACATCTTCACACTTCACAGCCTGGAGAACACAGCTTCTTGCTTCAGTGTCAAATTACACTGGTAAGGATAATTTTTCGCCGCCTGATTTGTAATGTTGGTAAAGACACAAGAATTTATTAGTTTGGTTATTGCTGAAGGTGGCCCTGTGTTCCTTCTGATATCCAAAAACTTCATGAAATTAAAACTTGCAAAATTTAATCCAGGCTTTATTTGTGCAGTATAATTTTTTACCATCTCTAATAGTGATGGATCCTGCACTGTAGTTGTAGGTCAGGATTAGCAAGGAGATTTTGGTAGAACTGTGTAGTGCTGTCATTGTCCTTGCATAAAGGAAACATAGGAAGCTGTAATCTGATATGTTTCCATGTAAAACTGCCTGTGTTATGGTTCAAAAGGAAATCAACAGTCGGATGAAGAGTTTGTGGAGCAATTCTCAACAAAAGTGGAAACTGTTATCCATGCTGTTCTGTATGCTGTTCAGTGTTTGGTAGAGAGAAAACAGGAAGATGGAAAAGAGGAAGAAAAGTCTTCAGAGGAAAATCGTAAGTTTGTCAATATACTTGAGTGGGGAGCAGAAGAGTTTAATCATGCAAACCTTAATTTCTTAAATGGTGTGTGTCAGAGGTACTAATACACAAGGAAATTGTTATTTTAATAGAAATTGTGTATTTAAACAAATAGGGTGGCTAGTTCTAGATTGCTTGCTGTAACATTTTTAGAATGCCTGACTTGATCTCCATTTTTTTAATGTGTTTCAAACAAAGAGGATGCAGCCTTACTTGATGTGATTAAAGCTGGACATATAACTAAACTTTTGGATGAAGATCTGTCTGCTGATTTGGAGGCTTTACATGTGCAGAAGGCAATTTTAGGTGTTTCAGAACTGCTGGAGATCCTGAAATCTTACAGGGAAGACTGCACTTCATATAAACATAAGGTAAATTTTTTCTTTTCATGAGTTTTTTGGCTTAGGAGTCTCGAGAGATTTGGAATTGTAACTATTTTGGTGGTTAAACGTGCATTGCTTCTTCTTGCCCAGTGCTTTAGAACTAGAAGTACGTGAGAAACTGTGGACAAATAAAAGTAGTCTTCCGTAGTGCAAAAGCCAGACATTCCTGTAGTAAGAAGACAAAGTTTTTGTGAAAAATCTAGAAAAAGCCCCAGAAACATTAGAAATTGTACTTAAACTCACCTGCTGCTATTTCTGCTTTGAGCATCTATTTTCAGTCACTGTCATGAGCCTCTCTGAGGTGCATGTCAGTAAGTACAAGTAATGACTGACAGCTGTTTTTTGTTTTAACTGTAGTTCTTCAACCAGTCCTGCTACTTGCTGGTGCGTCTAAAGCCCATGCTCTGCAAATATTCAGACCTCATCCTGTTCTACCTCACCGTTTCACTGGCATCTCACAGGAGTACTGGAAAACTGCTTTCTGTTCTAACCAGCATTTTTACAGAGCTTGCTCTGAAGGTAAGTTATTAGAGGTAACAGTGGATATGTGGCAAGCATATAGTTAATGTGTAAAAGTCTCAAGTAGAAAGTAAGCTGAAAAATGTACTTACTACTGAGGAAGATTTTGAGTTTCTGTTCACCTTTGCAGGGATTTTGTCTGCCAAAAGAGTTACTTGAAGATGAAGCAGGAGAGGGAGCAACAGAGTTCCACGACTATGAAGATGGTGGTATTGGAGAAGGGGAAGGCAAGAAGGATGTGAGCGACAAAATAGAAAGTGAAGATCAGGCAAGTGTTAGGGGTTGATCTTGTTTAATTAAGTGAAACTGAAAAAGCTCTTGAAATCCATGAAGTGCATGTCTTAGGTAAAAAGAAACATGAAGTTATCTTCAGTCTCCTATGTATGTTGGCCTTTATCTTTGCACATCAGCTTATAAATATTGTTGTGATACTTCTAATATCGCAATATGTTTGTGTGTGTTTATGAAGCTCTTAATATATAGGCAAGATCCATTGTAATTTTTGGCTTTACCAATGATTTAGATAGAAGACAGTTTTCAAAAGGGGGAAGAGAAGGAGAAAGAGGATCAAGATTCTAAACCAGACATTGAAGGAGAAGACAATGCAATTGAAATGTCTGAAGACTTTGAAGGAAAGATGCATGATGGAGAATGGGAGAAAAAAGGTTTGGTTCTTCTACTATGGCAAACTTATAAGAAAAGTTATAGATCAATCCAGTAATGGTTGATGCTTTCCTGTAATATGTGCATGTGTGTCCTTTTCAGCATGTATCAATTAACTGAATGGGGTGATAAAAGTAAGGTTCAAAGTATGATTGCTTATTTGCTTCTAAAATTAACAAAAACATTAGCTTTCTCTTTTCTGTACTGAAACACATTCTGAACTGTACACAGAAGATGAGGAAAATTCAGATGAAGAGGAGGAACTGGATAAGCAGATGGGCAATCTTGATAATGCTGAAGCTGATGATAAACTAGATGAAAGGCTCTGGGGGGATGATGAAGATGATGATGATGATGAAGATGCTAGTAGTAAAACAGAAGAAACTGGACCAGGAATGGATGAGGTAATAAGGAACGGGGTGGGAGAAAAAAGTATCAAAGAATTGAACTCTGCTAACTTAATGTGACCTAGAATGGGAATTGCCTCTCGTAGCTCTTTGCCTTAGAAGGGGATAATTTCAGGGAATAAGTTCTGTTGAGTGTTGTCTTTTTTTTTTGTAGGAGATGATGCCACTGAGACTTTGAAAAGTGGATAAAGTAATTGAGTTTCTTTTGGATTTATTAATAGGAGGATTCAGAGCTTGTTGCAAAAGATGACAATCTGGGGACAGGAAACAAGGATAATAAAAAACAGCCTCCCAAGAATGAGGAAGAAGAGCAACAGGAAGAGGACAGTGGAAATAAAGAGAAAATCCATGAACAAATTGATGAGGTAAAAATTATTTGGACTACATGGAGTATCTTGCTGTTAAACCACACTCTGTTGCTCATACCATCTGTTTCTGAGAATTATAAATGCTTTTTTTTTTAATAGTGAAGTGCCCTGAAAAAAAGTTAATTCATTTCAGAGCTAAAAGTAAACCATACTGTATCCATCATAATGCACATTCATTTTCTGATTCATATTCCAGAAAGGATTTTTTTTTTGCAGTACCCTTAACTTGTAATGGCTGCCAAAACAGGCTTTACACTGAATTGATGTTTTGATGGACAAAGCTTTAAACTCTGATTCTGCTGTCTTTAGCAACAGAAACACCTTAGTATGCAAGAGTACATTTAGCATCTCCAAGAGTGCCTATTCTGTGTAGAATGTTTCAGCTAGGAAAATTGGCTTTTGAACACAAAACATGCTGGTTTTAAGTACCACCAATTTATGTAAATGCATTTGCTGAAATTAGTCTTTCTGCTCTTCATGCATGATTATGTGTACCACTGGAAATCCACTTTTAACTGATCAGAATGTAATACTGTATCCAGTATTTCTTTGTCCTAGAGAATACAGTAGTATCTTGTTTCTTATCTTTGCCTATCCTCCCACTTAGTCCATGCCTGTTATTTTTTCCCCTATTCTTTTGCTGACAGCGTGAGTATGATGAGAATGAAGTAGATCCTTATCATGGCCAGCAAGAAAAGGAGCCTGAAGTTGAACCTTTGGACCTTCCTGATAATTTGAATCTGGAAAGTAATGAGAAGAGTGATGATGAGGAGGATGAAGGTACAGCTGAAAATCTCTACAGATTCCTAGATGAAAGCCACATGGAAGATGGGGGGACAATCAGATCAGGAGCCCTTTTGTCTACAGAAAGGAGAGAGATGGTGGTAGGATTCTGTATAACCACCAAGAAGCTGCAAATTCATTTGTGCATCAAAATACCAACATACCAAATGCAGGCCAGACAAGAAGTCAGCATTACAACATTTTCCTTTGCCTCCCTTTCATGCACACTGTGGAGCATGCTTTCCCATGTTATCCAAGTGATACAGCCTAACTTAGGTTGGAATGTCCTTATCTAATTGTCCAGGTGCTTTTGTGGTTTCATTTTTTTTCTATTATACCTTCAAGTATTTGTATTCTTAAAAGTCAATTGACCCTCAGGAATATTAGGTTAAAGGAAATTACTAGGAATTCATCCTGTTGTACTGCTAGATAGAAATCAACTGTGACTTAAAGGAATTATCTGGCTATAGAAAACACAGATTCTGCATATAGAACTGAGTATTTTATGCGTTTTTGATAGGCTGGGCAGTTTTATTCCAAATATCTGTAATATTCACTGTCTCTGTACTTCACTGAAAGTTTTATATACATTTCTGATTTTTTTTTTTAAATCCAGAAGAAGAGAGTGATTTTGAAATAGATGAGAAACCTGTAGATTTAAATGAGGCAGAGAAGACAGAAGAACAGAATGAAGAGGATACTGGTGAGACAGAAAAAGATGATCAAGATGCAAAAGCAGCTGAAGAAGGCATTTCTGAAGATAAAGAGGAGAAGGAAGATGAAGGAGACGAAGATGCTCATGATCAAGAAGAAAAGGCAGGGAACACTGAGGATGCAGAAGAAGAAGAGGAAGAGTCACAACCACCTGATGAGAAAAAAAATGAATCTGTTGAAGATAAGGGAATCCCTAATGAAGACCAAGGCCTTCAACCTCAGGTACAGTGTAATAAATTAAAGTGTGACTTTCTTTTTTTTTTTCTTTAATTGCCTTATACAAGATTTAAGAAATGGATGTGCTCTGTGATACTCTGAAACAAATTTGACATTGAATAGATACAATGTTAGTACAGTCTTCATCAAGATAACAAGAACTATGCTTATTAAACGTGTTTCTGCTATCTGTGTTCCTGCTGCCTCCTCGGCCTTGTGTTAGAATGCAACAGACTATTTGAGTTTGTAAGGGACCTACAGAGATCATCTAGTCCAACTGCCTGACCACTTCAGGGCTAACCAAAAATTTAAGCATAATATTAAGCACATTGTCCAAATACCTCTTAAACAGTGACAGTTTTGGGGCATTGGCCACCTCTCTAGGAAGCCTCTTCCAGTGTTTGACCACCCTCTCAGTAAAGAAGTGATACTAAAGTCCTAATGACCGTTCCTATGCATCCTATCACTGGGTACCAGGGGGAAGAGTTCACCACCTCTCTATGTCCCTTCCTCAGGAAGTTGTAGAGAGCAATGGGGCCACCCTTCAGCCTCCTTCTCTCCAAACTAGGCAAACCCAAAGTCCTTAGCCACTCTTTATAGGACATTGCTTCCAGCCCTTGCACCACCTTTGTTGCCCTCTGGCCACATTGAAGGACCTTCACATCCTTCTTAACTTGTGGGGCCCAGAACTGTACACAGCACTCAGGTGGGGCTGCACCAATGCTGAATACAGTGGATTCAGCACCTCTTTTGACCAGCTGGTGTTGCTGTGTTTGATGCACCCCAGGAGGGGGATTGCCCTTTGGGCTGCCAGGGCTCAGTGCTCACTCACACTGAGCCTGCTGTGGGCCAGCATCCCCAGACCCCTTTGCTGGACTGCTCTCCAACCATTCCTCTTTCCAGTCTATGCTTGAGCCCAGTGTTACTCTGTCCTAGGTGCAGAATACAGCATTTGGACCTGTTAAATTTCATCCCCTTAATCATGGTCCAGTACCCCAATCAATCTAAATCCCTTTGCAAGGGGCCTTTTGTCCTTCAAGAGAGCCCGCAGTACCTCCCAGTTTGTATCAACAAAATTGTTAATGGAGCATTCAACTCCTGTATCCAGATCATTGATAAATACATTAAACAGGACTAGTCCTGGAGCTGAAACCCAAGGAACAGCACCGGTGACTGTCACCAGATGAAATCCCATTCACTACAACTATTTTAGCCCTAGAATGCACCCAGCACACTGTGAATCCACTCATCCCACAGCTGGACAACTTGTCCAGAAGGATGCTGTGAGGGACACTATCAAAAGCTTTACTAAAACTCCAGAAAAACTGCATCCACTGCCTTCTCTTCATCTGCTAGGCCACTGACCTCATCATAGAAGGGGTATCCAGTTAAACAGGCCTTTCCCTTTGTTAAGCCATCCTGACTGTGTCTTATAACTGTATTTGTCTTTAAGTGCCTTTCAGTAACACACAGTTCTCAATGTTTTTTAGAATGTTAAAATAATCTGATGTTATTTCAGGAAGAGGAGGATAAAGATAATTCAGAGATGGATGAAGAGATCCCTGAGGCTGAGGAAAGAATGGAGCATGAAACACAAGGGCAGACTGGGCAAGAAAATCTGCAGAGTGACAGTGCCGTTGAGCTGGCTGGAGAGGCTTCAGAAAGAGACCAGTCTAAAGAGGTAAATTACGTGGAAGTGTCTGAGTTAAAAATGCTAAATTTGTGAATATCTTTTCAAGTTGAAATCAGGGAACTGCTGCCATAGTTTCTAAGAACTGTGTATAAGACCTTAGTTTATACCAGTTAGAAATTCACTGAAAAAATCCTTAAAGACCATGTAGATACCCTGCATTTTCAGTGCTATAAAGGTAAGTTTAGGCTAATTGTTGAACTGTAGAAGTGGCTGGTCTGCTATCCATAAGAATTACACTTCCAGTTATGAGACATTGATCATTCAGAACAGAATGTAGCAAAGCACTGCAGTCTAACATCTGGAGTTTTTTTACAGTAGTTTCTATTTTTGGTTACACTTGAAATTTATTTTTTTTCTTTCAGGAAAGTGGAACTGGAGCTTCAAGTGCAAACCAGTCAGAAGGCCATGAATCCACACGCATGGCCCGGATGGCTTCTCAGAAGCAAAGCATAAAAAATACGCAGGTTCATCTCTTCTTTTAAATTTTTGTTTAAATGTATTAATCAGCAAATAGGCAGGACTCAGTTTCTCCTTGTTAGAGCACTGTTCTCATTAGTGGTGGGTTACACCTCTCTTGAAGTTCATGGTGTTAATTTGTTCCTTTTCAGAGTTTCAAGAGGAAACCTGGCCAGGCAGACAATGAGCGCTCGATGGGAGATCACAATGAACGCGTCCACAAGCGACTGAGAACCATGGAATCCAGCAGTGATGCAAAGCAGGATATAACTCAGCCCAAACAAAACGTGGAGGAGGCTGATGCATTTGAACATATTAAACAAGGCTCTGAACACTATGATGCACAGACATATGGTACAGTGGTATTTCTGGGGGTAAAGAGTTGTCATTGCAGAATCAAATCCTGAAACACTCATATTTGCTGTAGTTTTCCCTGTTTGCTTTTTAAAGTTATGTTTAACAGCCCTTGCTTTGGTTAAAGGTGCCACACCATTTCACTACAATAAATGCTACTCTTTGGCAGTCAGACTCAAACTAACAATAACACTTCTGAAAATACTGATTTTGACTTTAAAAAATTGATTTTATCTTAATATCTTTACAATCTATTCTCTTCAAATCTTACTTCAGCTAATCAAGGCAAGAGCTTACTGACATGACACAGCGCAGCAGAGTAAAAGATAAAACAGGGGTTTGAGCCTCAGATCTCTTCTAAGTTCACTGGTACTGATACACAGTGGCATCATAATGCAACATTTTTTTTAACTTGACTACTTCTCCTTCCACTTTCCTCTTGACAAGTATTGTTGTCTTTGTGCAGATGTAGCTAGCAAGGAGCAAGAGAAACCTATTATGCCTCCTGAAGAAAAGGAAGAAGGAGACTGTGAAGATGCAGCAATGGAAACAGAAACGCAGGACGAGGATCTAAGAGCAGTAGACACTGAAGAGCTGAAGCCAGAAAAAAAGAAGTCTACTGCCACTAAACCTCCTGGTACATTAACTTGAAAAGCATTCTAAATGTATGCTGATATGGATCTTTAGATGTATATGTAGGTATTTAGATTTGCATGTGGTGGATATGTTTCACAAGGCTAAATGCCTGCTCTAAATTGATTCCTCTGCAGCAGTATTCTTATTTCTGCCTAGTAACCAGCATTAGCCTTTGCTAAATTGATTGAGTGACAGAGGGGTTTGCTGCTTTCTTTCAAGTTAATGGTCTCTAATCTTTATCCACCACTTTGAAAAAATAAAAAGCAAACACTTCCCTGCTGTTCAACACAGTGCTAATTCACTTAATTAACTGGCATTTAACAGTGCATTCCAGTGTCACCACCACCAGCACGACAACTGCTTTATGCATAACTTCTGGGGAAAAAAAAGCCAAAAAAACAAACCAGCAAGAAGTAGAGGAGCTGGTCTGAACAACATCTGGTGAGGTAGCACCAAACTCTCACTGCGTTCTTTCTTAAGTGGGAACAAAACTGAGCAGCTAACAGAAGTAGTTGGTAGACAAGATAGGTCTGACTTGTCAGCCACATCCCCCCCCTCTTCCAAAAAAAAATAAGCTAGGTAGAAGTATCTCTTGCCAATTGCAATAGAAATTGTAATTTTGATGAATCTAAGTAAATGACATCATAGCTTGGAATTTTGAACAGTTTTCTTCTTGAACAACACAAAGCATGGCTGGAGAGGGGAGACGAGTTTTACAAGCTTACATTCTTGCCTCCCACTCCCTTGAGCTTTAATCACTTAGATCTCTTGCTAGACTCTTTATTTATGGTACAGGTGTGCATGTAATCAGTCTACTTGTTTTTCCACAGGATTCTCTAACTGTATGTTCTGAAAAACTAGTCTTTGAAACACGTCCTACAATGTCATTTTTTTTCTCCTTTAGAATAATTCTTAAGAAATGAGTTGTTAAACATCGTAGTTCAGTAGAAACAGTAATAAACTCTCTAGTCCATTTCTCTATTCGTAAATTGATTTTTGATTTATAGGAAACTGTTCTATTAAAAAAAATCAGAGAGTAAAAAATAATAAAAGATTGCCATTTTTAATGCGGATTTTCTGACTTCTCAAATTACTTTATATCTCCTATCATTCTGTCATAGAGGCTATGAGAGTCAATAAATGTACTTCACCAGTGGAACTGTCAGGTTTTAAATATCTGTTAACTATCACGTTATTTGGCAAGAAGCTTACAAGACAGAAAAGTAATTTGCATTAGCAAATGCATGATTTTCTGTTCCAGTGAGTTGCAAGATGCATTCATCCCATTCCTAGAATTAAATGTCTTAAAATTTGGAACTTCTTTTAAAAGAAAATGTCAGCTGCCCTACAAAGCAGATGAGATGCTCTGTGAAAGAGTCGTGATACAATATTGTTTATTGTATTATGTGTGATCCATGAAGTCAGTAATTAGTTTTGTGGTTGTAGGACCAGGTGATGTGGAGCCAGAGCTCCAGACTTTTGACTCGGAGGATGTCAATGACTCTGCACCAGAAAAACTACCAAAGGTGGCTGAAGAGAAGCCAGAGAGAAGCAAGGACTCAACCATACACACAGCCCACCAGTTTCTGATGGATGTTCCCCAGGTAGGATACCCAGTCTGTCTTTCAGCTACAGCAGGAGAAACAGATGGTTTTACTTGACCTGTGTTAATGAAACTCTGTGAATGCAGAAGACTAGAATTACTTTTCTTAGCCAATTCAGTCATTATATAGTAATATAGTACTTCTTTATAACAGCTGATTGTAGGTAATGTAGAACCTTTTTGAGCTTTTTATGAATGTCTCAATTCAAAAAATACCATGGTCTAGAAGATCCTAGAGCTTCTTGTAACATGGTTTTCCAGTGCAAACTTCTGTGAAAAAGCACATTTTATCGTAAAGATCTATGGCATAGAAGCAGTTGGTGGTGGATAACCAGTTGATAAAAATATTTTCAGTATCTGGTTTTTCTTAGGATTGACCTTTCATTTTTACAGTATGCTGTCCGAAGTACACACTTGGAGGGTGCTGTTTTACTGTTTCTGTGCATAACACAGAAAGGATTGTGTGCCAGCTGCACTGGGTATTTCTATCTTAATGCCAAGTATTGCAGCTTTTTGGAAAAAGGCTGCTGAATGCAAGTGTTCTCCTGTTGTCAGAGTAATTGCGGCTTTGTGGTTTGTAGGTTTTTTCCAACTGGCACACAAAATGTGGAACAGGAGAGGGAGCTCTTGCAGCACCATTTAAAGGGGAAGGGAAAGAGGCAGCTGGGGGAAAAGTGCAGCTTCTCACCTTTCAGCAGAAGGAAGAAGAGAGAAATCCCCTCTGTGTCTGTTATTTCTCCCTTCCTTAAACGTGCAGTAGGTGACCAGTGGGACAGCTGCTGCTTCTTGAGGAATGAGAAGTTACTAGGACTATTGAGTTTGGAGTCATGGGCTTATTTTCCTTAGTCTGTAAGCCTGCAGATTATACAGACCATGTATTGCTCTTTGGCCAAACTGGGGGTTTGTAAGTCAGAGGCAGAGGCTGTCACCGAAATCACAGTGAAAGTAAAAGAAGTATCATAGAGCCTGGGTGTCCTTTAACAGAATGGCTTATCAAATAATATTTGGTGCCAGGTAAGGAGGATGATGTTATTCAATCTTCAAGTGGCTTTGAATGAAGCTTGAAAAAAATATATAATTAAGTGAAGTATACTTTGTTTTCAAAGATACTAGTTAGGTGTAGTGTTCAATAGTTTGGTCTCCACTATACTGTTGATAAATCTGGTGTTTGTCAAGATCATTTCATTGATTTATCTTGAAATTCTATATTTTATTGTATTCAGTGTCAGTGTCATAAATGTTCCTAGCTTTGTTTCTATATTGATTAAATCACATATGGAGATATTTGTGGGGAGGTATTTATCCTTCATGTACATAGAAACTATTAAAAAACATGGAGATTTAGAATCTTCATTCAGGTATTCAGGTATTTTTTGGTTTATAAGAATGAGGACAATGCATTTTACTTTCTTTATAGTTTGCTATCCCCAGATGTGTAAACTTATTTTTCTGTCTCATAAAACTCATACCTCCACTTCTAGCACATCATTAGAGATCCTGAAGAGCTAAGAAAGGAACTTGAAAGGCAATTGGAAGCTTGGCAGACACAACAGCCTGGAACTCCAGAGGAGGTTCGTGACCTCATTTGAATATAAAACTGTCATAAGAATCCTTCATTGCATTATTTCATCTTCTTTTACTGCTAAAACATTGAGGAATCCAAGCAAGCTGGACTCTAAATACTGAAAATCACATTATAGATATTATTTATGTTGTTACATTTAACTTATTTTGAAAAACATACTACATTATTCTTGAAGTAGGATGCTGTTTCAGATCTTGAGTGTGAATGCAGATTGTCATGCGAGACACCCTCAGTTTTAGCTGGTTACTGCCTTTCCCTTAGTGCACTGAGGTTTGGTTTCTTTCTTCAGACAGTGCTACCCATCTTATTTTGTTCTTTCATAATTCACTTTAATTTCTTTGTGTGATGTTGTAGGAGAAGGAAGCAGCACAGCTGTGGCAGAAGTATTTAGTACTGACAGCTCCTCTATCACAGCAGCTTTGTGAACAGCTGCGACTCATCCTGGAACCCACTCAGGCTGCCAAGTTGAAGTAAGTTGGGTCTTTCTGAAGCTTCTGATTTCTTTAAACATGGGTTTGGAGCACTTTAACCTCTGTAAAACTGCAGCTTTATGTTGTTCTTGCATTACAGTAGTTATTCCTGTTTGCAAATGCCTTCAATTTCCTTGTATAGGAACATTAAGTTATTTTATGAAATGCAAACATTATATAGTAGTCAGCACCCATCCTCAGGATATTGCCTCCTACTTTTTTTTTTCTCCTGTGCAACAGGTGATTAATGAACTTTACCATTTGAAGTTAAGTCAAAGATTATGTTAAATGTCAAAATGTTTTACGTTGTCCATAATATTAAATGATTATTTTTTTAAAGCAATATAGACTTGTTTCGAACTGGTGGAATGTAAATTCAAAGTCTGCCTTCCATTTTAAGTACCTAGATATAAACTTCTTTTAAAACCACTGAATATCCATCTTACATTAAAAATGTAGGGGACTTTTTTATCTATAACCAAATATCAGTATTAAAACTACTAATATTGGATTTGTTGTATTTTAAAAAAAATTATTTGGTGTGTATGCTGCATAGGCTATGGATTTCCAGAATGAGATACTTGCTGACAACCCTTGTCACTATGTCTTTTTTCTCAACTTTCAGAGGAGACTACAGAACTGGGAAGAGACTGAACATGCGCAAAGTGATCCCGTACATTGCCAGTCAGTTCCGAAAAGACAAGATCTGGCTGCGAAGGACCAAGCCCAGTAAACGACAGTACCAGATTTGCCTGGCTATTGATGATTCCTCTAGTATGATCGACAATCACTCTAAACAGGTAAAATAAAACTTTGGGAGGAGTATGGAGAGACCACCTGTCATTGATGTGTATGGCAGTTGCTGACTTGTTTCATACAGGGCTGGTGGCTGCTGGAAAGTGATAATTCCAAAGCACCTATTTTTCCAGTCCATGTGCTTGAACTCTTGTCACTTCATGCCTAAGAGATTTATTAACAAAAGATCAGTGAAAACTAGCTGAAAGGATAAGCTGTTAAGTTTGTTAGAGGTGTACATATCCACTGTAAAACTACTTTTTGTGGTATACAAAAGTCCAAAACCTCCTTATCTAGCAGTTCATTGGAGCACTAAATATCCATTCATCATAGCCCACTTGTAGGGTTTTTATTAATTAAAATGGTGTGTTTCCTTCTGAACAGTTACTTACTTATTTCATTGGACTACCTAAAGTGGTGTGTCTAAATCAATCAGCTGAAGCCCTCAAGCAGAACTAGTGTATCTTTATTGCACTGCCTGTCTTACATAAGACAGGCAAAAGGATAGGCAGTGTCTTCAATTATCTTTCTAGATGATGAAAAATAATTTCAGTAAAATTCTTCATGTTTAATACTGGGCTTTGAGGTATTGACTATGCTATTTTTGATGCAACCTTTTTCTTTAATAGCTTGCATACGAATCCCTGGCAGTTATTGGAAATGCTCTGACTCTTCTAGAAGTGGGACAAATTGCTGTGTGTAGGTGAGTTTATTTGAAACTTGACTTTTCTTCAGTACTTCAGAGCAGAATGTGAATACCAGTTTCATGCTGTAATTTTCTCTTCTTTTCTGAAGCTTTGGAGAGACTGTTCAGCTGCTGCACCCATTCCACGAGCAGTTCAGTGACCAGTCAGGGACACGGATATTGCGTCTTTGCAAGTTTCAGCAGAAGAAAACAAAAATAGCCCAGGTACTCAAGAATGCCTCTAGGGCAACAGGTTTACCAATCTTTTCCAGACAAGATATCATCAGCAGCTTCATGGTTTCATGATCACTTTGTAACACTTACTAGTTGTTTGTATTTGAGAGTCTGATAACAGGTTAGATAACAAAGAAATAAAATGGTCATAGTTTTGTAACAGGTGAAGTGTATTCTCACTTTTAGTTCTGATGTATACCATTTTTAAGCATACACCTTTCTCTGTATTGAGTCCTAAAAAATATTTTGGGTACTGTTGATGTTCTTAATTTTAATGGGGAGTATTAGACTAGATACTTCTGTTTCAAGCTGAAGCCAAAGAAGTTCAACTTAGAAATAGGATGTATATTTTCAATGATGTCATTAATCTCATTAGCAGTGTACTGTGTTGATGGCTTTGCTAGTATTGGGAAAAAAAAAAATTCTGTTTGAAGGCTCTCTGAAGATTCTTTAGTTCAAAAGTACTTAATAAATTTAAAGCAGGAGTTAATACAGGAAAATGCTAAGAACTGTATCTGTGTTAGGTGGTCAGACTGTCTTAGCATTTAAAATAGAGAAAGGTGTTCTTTAGACATGTTTACATTTTAAAGTTTATTATTTTTATATGAAATAACTTGATTTTCTTATTTATTTCCTCTGCAGTTTCTAGAATCATCAGCAAATATGTTTGCTGCAGCACAGCAGTTGTCTCAAAATATTAATCCGGGTGAGTTTTTTTGTGTTACTGTGCTTGTTGCCATGGCAGTGGAATGCTCACTACAGTCCCGAAGTAGGATCCTGCCAGGAAGACTCCTAGGACTGAAACATCACTTGCATTAGGGCTTTGGGTTTTGCTTTGTCAAAAGCAATGTTTGGTTGAAATTTAGCTCAAAACCTCCGTGACACGTACTTCATATTTGTCAATAATTCACTAAAATTTTGTGTAAGACTTTTTAAAAAGGCACGCCTTACCTGTCTCCCTTTACCTCCTGATTGCAGACTGTGTTAAGGCGTAGACAGTGCCAGCTTGGAGCATTGTCCAGCTTCCTAATGACCCTGACTCTCTAGACACTTCTTATCGTGCTTGAGAGCTTGAGTTCTCTAGGTATTCAAAAGCACACTGCTTTGGGGAGGGAATTTGCCTCCTACCTGCCCTTCACTGTCCTGCAACTTTAGGTCATGAGCTGCTTGAATTTCCAAGAAAAGCTGGAAGACTGCTTGCCTCATGTCTGCCCCATAGTTAGTCAAAAAGATTGCTCTGTGATAGTTAAAAGCTTGTCATGGTGGCACTTGTATTTTTTATAAGTTCTTGTTGTTGAAGTACTCCAAGAACTGGACAGTCTGGGATTTATAATCCACAGCTGCTTTGCCACAGGGTGGCCAGGGTGTCACAATATTCTAAGGGGGAACAGCATCCAGTTCTGTTAAACTAGCCAGGGATGCAGGAGCAATCAGCTCCTTAGGATTAGGGAGCTGGCAAGAGAAAAGGCTGTGGGATCCATCACCTCTTTCTGTAAAATGACAAAGCCCTGTCACGTTTGGGGCCTGTCTGCAGAAGTGTGTTCTGCATCCCTCTGTAACAATTAGGGCTTACATTCCTGACTGTAATTACTGTGATTTTACATGTAATTAAGGGATGACAGATACATAACTTAGAATGTACCTCTACAGGGATGTGTCTGACTCTATGGGCAACTTGGGTCAAGTAACATGTCTTCAGAAATGGTTGGTGCTGAGGAACCCAGCATGGGTGCTATGTCTGATGTTTCAGGAGGTTTACTTCAGACTAACTGGACTGACTTGACAGAATTCTATTTGATTAAGAGTTAATTTCCTTAGGAATACTCCTTTTTCCATTATACCATTATTGCCAAACAGCAAAATAGGGGTTTTTGCCTTTTAAACTTTTTACTCTGAACTTACTGGAATTTTAAATGTTCTTTGTGCTCAGAAACAGCACAGCTGCTTTTGATTGTATCTGATGGAAGAGGCCTTTTCTTGGAAGGCAAGGAACGGGTGACAGCAGCAGTTCAAGCAGCTCGGAATGCCAATATCTTTGTTATTTTCGTAGTGTTGGACAACCCTAATTCCCGGGTAAGTGAACAAGGGAGAAGTATTCAACTGCAGTGAATGAGAAACCGATACAAATCTTTTTCTTGTCTTTTATAGTGCCATACAGCTACTTTATCTTTTGTAGAGGTCAGAGATACTGAACCCAAGTGCAGTTTTCCACGTCTGTCAGATCTACCATTTCTTCCTACTGTGCTTTTTATCTTTTGTATTTAAAAAAAAAATATCTCGGCTTCCATGCCACAGAAAGGCTAAGCGCTCCCATCTTCAAAGGGAATGCTTGTAGCTCTTGGCCACCAGGGAAGAAGCTGGCAGGTTGACAGATTTGGAGTTTGAGAGATGCTTTGTTCCATCTCAGCTCTGATTCAGCTTGATAATTTCTGACAGCAGTACCCAATTGACATGACAGCTGGAGCCAGTATGAGATTAAACATTAGACAGAAGGGAGTATGTGAGAGTTATTTAGTGCCTCAGTCGGGAAAGCTGAGTCCTGCATCTGGTAATGGGGGAAGAAAACTTAAGATATCCTTGGATGGGAAGCTGAAATATCTGGGAGTATTTCAGGAAGGCTCTGTAGTGCAGTAAGTGGGCAAACATAAGCCTGATAGAGAATTATGTGGTTAAGACTCTTTAATTTTGTGGTTCATGTTTTCTTCCTGTATCTTTATGTTTGCATACAAAACTCATCTGCTATATTTAGTGTTGAAACAGCTGAAAGGTTCTGATCAAACCTAGCTGTAGTGTCAAGCAAAAATTCTGGGTGTTTTTCATAAGCTTTTTTCCCTGGGGAATAAAGGTGTTTTCCATAACCTTCATTAATTTCTGAGCTGCTACACCGAGCAACGAAGAAGTTATTTTACAAGAAGCACAGCTGGAGTTTAATCTGATTTTTGTCTCTGTAGTATTTGTTGAAATACTGTGAAGTTGCTAAAGAATCTCCTGTTAGAGCACTGCACAAATATGAGTTGAACTCAGCAGTAAAGAGCTTACAGACTCTCTTGGGAAGGCATCAAATTAATAAAACTAAAGTGCCAGCAGTAAACTCAAATCATAAAATGCTAAGAAAAGACAGAATTTATTTACAGAATTTGGTAATGCAGAAGCTTAAGCTTAGTCTCTTCTAGCCTATAATTCATGGATTAGTACAATTTATCTAAAAGGGCAAAAGCATTTAACTGATTTACCATTGAACACTTAGAGCTTTTAATCTTAAAAGTATTTTATTAACTTTTAATCTAACAGGGGAGAATTAGAAAATAGGGTAAATTAGGTAAATTAGGATCATTTGTAATATTAACAGAGCTATCAGTGATCATAGAATATGTGTGTCATTTAGTAGTAACATCACCACTTTTTTTACAGGATTCTATTTTGGACATTAAAGTACCTATATTCAAAGGACCTGGAGAATTGCCTGAAATCAGATCTTACATGGAAGAATTCCCATTCCCGTTCTACATGATCCTTAGAGATGTGAACGCGCTCCCAGAAACTCTGAGCGATGCCCTCAGACAGTGGTTTGAGCTGGTGACTGCCTCCGACACTCTTTAGACTTTGTAGACAAGGCCAGGACCCGATTGCTGCTGCTGAAATACAAGAAACTGCATTTCATGGGAGGGGTCATAAAGCTCTTCCTGACTGGGATTATCCTGCAGGAGCTGCCCTGGGGCAGAGGCTGTGTAAGAACAGAATGGTTTGGGTGCATCCTCCCACTTGTGTCAGAGGACAATTATGCAATGGTGAGACTGTCTCCTGCTATTCCCACAAGAAATGTAAAACTTGTCTCAACTTCTCTTGGAATAACTTATTACCTTTAAAAAAAAAAATCATTTGTAATATTAACAGAGGTAATACTATTCCTGCTGCTCCCTCCCTGCCATAAGTAAAACCAGTCTTCTTCCTGGGAAGGCATTTCTGCATTAGAAGTTGAAGTGTCTTGCAAATAAAGCCTGTTTCAGGATCACCCGTGTGGAGGTGCCTCTGGGGAGGAAAGAGTGAGGAGCAGGAGAGGCAGATGTTGTTTTCAACAACAAAACAAAGTACTTGAATACTTGAAACTATTCTGCGGTTTTAACATATCCTTTTTAATTATTGCCGATTTTTGCCTGACGATAGCAGCAGGGAGTTTTCTGAGTCATGCCATGTGCTGATCCCTGCCTTACCACTTTACACTGTGAAGTTTGCCCCTGTCCGAGGCAGGCGTTGGGGATGTTTCATAAATCCGGTGTCTTGGAGCAGGGACGTGATTTTCATTGCAAAGGCTATGCATCTTGTACCGTCTATACTAATAAAGAGAGGTACCACTCTTTGTAATTACGACGTCTGCGCCTTGAATTGACCGAAGGTTAAACAAACCTCCCGGCCGGGCCGCGAATGCTGCGATGACGCAGGAAATGGCGGCCTTGGCCCTGCCCCCGCGGGGCGGGCTTGGCGGCCCCGTGGCGGGGCAGGGACGGGGCGGAGCCGTGTCATGGCCGCCGGGCGGCTCCCGCCGGGCGCGCTCACCCTCAAGCAGGTACGGGCGGGCTCGGGGGCTCGGGCAAGCTGCGTCCTGTAGAAACGATGGGGAACTCGGTGGTTGTTTAAATACCCCTCGAAGCAAAGCGCCGAGGGCGCAGCTCGCAGCACTGTCCTGGGGCAGCGGGCAGACTTCCCTCTCTCCTTGCCAGTTCCTGAGGCGGCAGCAGGTCCTTCAGTTGTACCGCAAGATCCTGCGGGCTATCCGGGAGGTCCCTGCTGAGCAGGATCGCCGCTACTTAAAGGACTGGGCCAGGGAGGAATTCAAGAGAAATAAGGATGCTACAGAAGAGGTGAGGATTGGGAACCCGCAACTCTGATTGCCTGCCCTCGGGCATGGTCACTGCACTGTCCTGCCCTGTGTCTTGGGGGTTTGTTTTGTAGGTGTCGCTTCCAGACTGGTGAGAAGTCTCCTGTTACTATTTCCTCATTTATGCGAAGAAATAATCCAGCATCTCTAAATATTATCCCCCCTCTTAGCACTAGTAATGTTTCTCAAATTTCCAGAGAATAATCTGGAATTAAAAACCTAAACAACACATACTATATTTACTCAAATCACAGATCAGGAAAATCGTGTGTATCTATGGTAACTAACACAAACTTAGTAACAGTTAAGCTTTTTATAGTGTTTTTGTTTTTTTTTTTTTTTTTTTGCTTTAATTTCACTGATGTTCAGCCAGCATACGGATTGTTAAGGATTTGAAACAAGTGTGAAATGCAGAAACCTTCACATTCCTTGTACATCTCCCATCCTCTGCTTCCTAGTTCATCCCCTTTTCTAGCCAGCACCCAATTGGTGGCTGAATTATGCAGACAAAGCCTTAGAGCCCTTAGATAATGTTGAGAGAAACCCACACCTACTGTGTAAAAGCACCATTGTGGTCCATCTCCATAATGCTTGTGTGCCATTCTCACTACTGGCTTGCAAAGGCAATACACACACAGGCATAAAGAAAACATTATTAAGGGTTTGAATCCTGTTAAAAACTGAGTTTTAAAGCAAAGCTACATCCAAGTACATTGTTAAGGAGCTGGAGAAAATGAATCTGTTTATTTACCTGGTTTTTAACCGTCTCAGAGACAGCACTGTTATGTCACACAAAGAAGTAAGTGACAGTAGTGCCAGTAAGAGTTGTATGTTATTGAATGTATTTTAATGCATTAAAAGTCTGCGTGCTTGTGTAAAACCTGTGCTGTGTACAGACGTACAGTTCACTAGATTCCATTCTATTTTACAGGATGCAATCAGGATGATGATTACTCAAGGCAACATGCAACTTCAGGAACTTCAGAGAACACTTAAGCTGGCAAAATCCTGATTTTCATTTTGTTGACAGTTGGATTTTTATCTATTGCAAATAGGCACAGTGTTTTTTCTAGAATGTGGTTATAATGGCAGCCTTTGCTGGCAACCTGGTAATGTTTGAAGGAGGAATCTACCACAGTGGGGGTTTTGTTTTTTCCCCTTCCCCATCCATTTCTCAGTTTTGCTACCCTCAGAAGTGGAAATCACTTGGACATAAAGGACATTAAAGAACTGCATGGATGATGTAGCATGTGCTGCAGGAAAAGCAGAAAGCAGCAAAAATTACAACAGCTGTGTTAATGCCAGTGCAATGGAAAATAAATATATGCCAGATTATTTTGTCTGCTTTTTACTGTGGTAGCTGTAATTGGTAATATTCACAATGATAGCTCTTCATGTACTGTGCTAAGGATTTTCACCAAAATTTATGATTAAAAAAAAGAATTTGGGATAAATAAATTGGCCCAGAACAAACAAACATTAAAAAAATGTTTTGTGTGTAGATGTTGATTTTCAGTAGTAGCTGAATAAAACATAAAAGGGGATGTCTTTATTTATGAAAATGGGAGATTTTAGCCCCAGAGATTACCAAGTACCTTCAAGCTAGTATTTAAAAGTCAATATATAAAGAAGAATTACAGGTAGAAAATACTAACTGCAGAAGTTGTGGTTTGTTTATTCAAATGTTATACTACTTCTAATTGTTAACTTGCAACTGTTCTCACTTTCCTTGAGCTGGGGTGTATCTTTTTTTTTCCATATAATTTAAAAATGCCTGCATGAGCTGGGGATTTTCTCCACATATCTAGACAGGCAGCAGTAAATCAATGCCTATTTTAGGTTGTGATTCCAAGACATGCAGGAACTCTTCCCTCTCCCACTGTGCTACTGTAGTTCCCTTGGGGAGCACCCCTGCTTTTCAAGGTGGTTTTATGCAGAGTTGCTGAGCTGCACAAACTGGCAGCAAATCCGGTAACTAGGTATCACCACTGGTACCAGGGAAGGGACAGGACAGAATTCCAGGCTACAGGAGGAACGACCCCTGTTCAGAGCAGGAGCTGTGGTTCAGATCTGTATAGACTGAAGCCTCTGAGCTTCAATCAGTCAGTGGAAAAATATGTATCTAAAAATGCTTCATTAAAAATGTACATTTTATTAACATTTTCTGGTAGAACAGACTGACAGAACATTTTTGTGTTGGGGATTTATTTTTCATGTTAAGAGAAAGTGCTGCTTACAAAGGTATTTTGACTGAACAGCCATAACCAGTGTTGGCTGTTACCACAGTAGGCTTCCCTTCCCCTTCAGCCAGTGCTTGGATTTCTGTTCCTTAATCAGGAGGCTTTACCCTGCTGCCTCACCATGGTGCTTTCCTTTCAGAGCCCCAAGCCTGCATTACCCCTTTGACTCCCAGTTTGTACATTTCCAGGTTGGGGGCATGTAATCCAGACCTACGACTGACAGGCAGGGCCCTGGACAGATACTGACCTCTTGAGTGCTGCTGCCCTTCATCTCCACTTCTCTGTGAGCTTGCCAAGTATAAAATTGCCAGCCAGAAGCCTTAAAGAGTCCAAGTACAGCCTGTGAGGGTAAGTAAATTTACCTGAAGAGAAAGGTAGATAGATCACACCTGTTTTATAAAGTCCTTCACAGTTTGGAAGAAGGGAGCAATATAGAAAGGAATTAGCAGGAAATGCTTCTCTTTCTTTTACCATACACTCATTGGCTTCAGAGAACCTCTAAAATCAGTAACCTGCAGCCTGGTTACTCCCTTAGACTACTTGGTAATTACTTGGATTTACTTAAATTACTTGGACTTATGAGTGTGGTCCAGTGTGGTCTGTATGGGAAGTAGAGCTAAAGCCACAGCCTCTCCCTTGAGCTTGGGCAAGCTCAGGAGCGTGTGTGTGATCTGTGCACAACTCAGCCCTGCGCCTGTAACTTCTGAAAGGGGCACCTGCACCAGCCAACAGACAGCACTGAGTTCCTGCAGCCTCCCTCTGCACAGATGGCAGACTCCATTTTTGTGTTTTATAATGACAAACAAAAAGCTTAGAAGTTGAAGTCCAATCTTCTGCTCCCCCTTCAGAGTCAAGTGAGGGGACTGTGTCAGTTTTCTGTGGCTAGAAAATGTTACACCACGCATTTCTGAGCAACACTTATTTTAATTGCTTGGCAAAACATTAACTTCATCCAGGTGATACAAAACTTCAATAGCATGCTTCTGCATTCCTACTGTAGCTTAAACAAAACTGTAAACATACCAAAGTGTCTATATTAGTGACTAAAGAAGTCAGGGCAAGAAAACTAGTATTTCCATAGCCGCAGATACACGTCTCTTGTCGTGATAGTGCATTAATAGGAACCTTAAAAATATTGTTATATAATATGACTTCTTTTGCTTTATACATCTGCTAAGAAGACAAAAGCTTAATTACTAATTAGTGAATGGCATTTTTCAACATTGTAAAGTATTTTGTATTGATTTCACAGAAAAAAAGTATTTTTCTCCTTGGCATAACAGTACCATCCTGTGTTGGAACTGATTTTGAACAGTTGTTCTATCATGATCTGGTAAGTAAACTTACATTTCTAGCAGAATCTGATGGAGCCTTCTCAGACATGTAAGGAGGAAACCCTAAAGGGGCGCAGATGCAATAGTTACAGTGCCTTGAGATTATTTGGAGTGTGTCACCATGGACAACATTGGTCAATGACAGTTCTGATTTTATACACAATGATAAAACTTTTAAAATGTTGAGTGCTGTTTTGTGGGACTTTTTGTCCTACAAAAAGTAGGAGCTGTAGACTCATCAGGGCCTGGTCTCCTTTTTAGAGACAGAAGGGAAAAAACAGAGGAGGAATCATTCAGAGGAAAAAAGGTAGATAGTCTGGGTAAGGTGCCTGGGAAAAAATCCTGACTGCAGAAAAATAGAATTTGAATACAGGGAGCCAAGCTTTCACTTCCTTAGATAAAGGACTTTTTCAAGCTTCAATAGTAGACAATTTAGCCATTTCCTGCTTGAAGGAAAAAAGATTTATATAAACATTCAACCTAAAAAATAGACCATGGTTACAGTAAAATACTTGCCATCCATGCCCTAAACAAAAGTTCTCAGTCAGATTACTGGAGTAGAGCCCCAACAATACTGTAACCCCAAGGAGCTCTGCAAGCAGGACACCATTAAAAAAAAGACAAATCAGATTTAGCACTTGTTTTAATAATGGAAAACCAAGAGAAAAGCAAAGTGGTAGCTGAAGCCTCTGTCCCTAATGGGATGATTTGCCTTAGCACCTCCCTTCACGGTTGCCTGCCCTCTCCCAGCTGGAAGCCTGAATCTGTCAGCTACCTGGGCTTGTAACTGGAGTGGGTTCTTTAGCTTCTCTCCACTGACTAGAGAGAGGCCCTGGGAGTATCTAAAATAGCCCTTCATCACTAAGTAATTCTGTCAAAAACTTTCAAACATCCTGGATTTATTTCAGTATTTGTAACACAGCATGTTTATATGTGGCATACAGTAGAACCCTCTAGTCTGTCCTGTGTGGAAGTAAGGGAATTCCCTTTTCAGAAAGCAGTTTTGGTTACTAATGCAGTTTGGTTTCAAGCAGCATCTGGAAACTGAGAGTGCAATATTGACAGACTCTTGGAAATAATAAAGAAAGGATCTAATCTGCAGCATCTCTTTGTTATCAGTATAGTTTGCATATGAACTCTCCTCAGTTACAGAGTTTCCAAAGTTATTTCTACTCCTGAAATAGAGTGTTGTGTTTGGATGTAACAGGCACTACAAATATCTATCAATATTCCAAATTCCCATACATCAGGTTCCAAAATGAGTCCTGTTGCTTGATTAGCTGCCTGGCAGGTGCTAGCTCTCTTTCTGCACCTTAGTCCTTAATTTGCTCAGCTCCTCTTCTAAGCATTTGATGTGCTCCTTGAGCGCAGCTTTGTCCTGCTGCGCTCTCTGGTTCGCTTGGCACCGGGCTTCTTCTATCTTCCTCTCATACCACTTCTCCATCTGCGTGGAAACGGCCTCGAAGAAGTACTGGGTTATCTCCAGGGCCTGGGAGGTGTCTCTGAGCGGAGGGGCCGGCGGGGCTGAGGGCTGCTGCTCCTGGCCCTGCTGTGCCCCGGCGTGGTGCAGAGCTTTGTGCCTCGACTGCCCACTTTTGCTGGACTTTTTCGTCTGAGTTCCTTTGTCAATGAAGTAGCCACTCTGTGGTTCAGTCTTTGCAGGTTCAGTCACTGGCTGCAAAACAGCTTGAACTTTAACGTGTCTTAATTTGGAGCCCGAAAGCTCAGAGGAGGGCAGCTCCTGCTGGAACCTGTGGAACGTGCTGGCACTCACAGCTTTGTCCTTTGGCCTGACATCTTGAGCAGGGGCAGAAGAAGAAACTGGTCCACCAGCCACTACCTGTTGCTCTGTACCTATAGAACAAATTATAGCAGCATATTAAGAAAAGCTCTGGGCATTTATTTTAGCACTCAGAAGACCTCATTGTTTGATGAATGATGGGGTTTTGTGTGTACCTTGTACAGGCTTATATTAGTTTATCACATCTTCACAGTCAGGTGATGTAATAGAAAGTCATTAAAGGAGAAAAGCTGGCCCAGGCAGAGAGGTGCTGCTTTTCAGCTGTGGGGCTACAGATGGACAACAGGCAAAGAACATAAATATTAGCCAAAAATTCTTCACTGTGAGGCACTGGCACAGGTTACCCAGAGAAGTTGTGGTTGCCCCATCCTCAGAAGTGTGCAAGGCCAGGCTGGATGTGGCTCTGAGCAACCTGGTACAGTGGAAAGTGTCCCTAGCCATGGCAAGGGGCTTGGAACGAGATTATCTTCAGGGTCTCTTTCAATCCAAACCATTCTGTGATTCTGTGACTTCATCAGAAGGACATGTAACAACTATCAGTCTAGACTTCCAAAGTAGGTTATATCTGCTGATATTTATGAACTCCCTGCTTCTACAAAACTTGGAAGTCACAGTAATTTTGGAAAGGTCACACATTTCTATGCTTTTGAACTGTTCCAATGCAGAATAGCTCACACTCAAGCACCACAAGATCTCTCACATGCCTCTCTATTTGATGGGTCATCCATGCCCATAGTGTTTAGGGGACATGTAGATTGTATCTTACAGAAGCCAGGGCTCAGATAGCATTCTCTTTGGCTGTGGACACCTGGCCGTTCTGCACATTTCTTTTTTTTTTCTTCAAAAGCTTCCAGAGCCAAGAGTTATTCAAAATACCAAAGGACTTTTGCTTCAAAGACCTAGGGGAAGCATCAGGAACAGTCAGTGGAACTCCACCCAGCCACCTCTTAAAATATTCCCAGCGGCTGCCTTGAAGTGTATTCAAATCCCAAGACATGAGGCATATGGAGGGGAGGAAGCACACCACCAGAATTACGTAGTATTAATAATACAAGTACCCCTCAATTAATGAGCTCGCCCTTGAAGGGATATGACAGCTAAATACCTGATGTGGTTGTACCCAATGCTCCATCTTGTTTAATGCAAAAGTGTTGCCCAAAGCTTTGTTCTGGCATCTGGACTCTGCTCCTTCCCCCGTCTTCCAAGAGGCTATTTTGAAGTGTGATATAGGAATGCTGGTGGGAGCCCTCTGACTGCAGCACAGGCTGGTTGGCTTTACAGTCCTTGGCACTGTTGGGGTTGTTGTCAGTATCCAGGGTCTCAGTGAGAGACTCACAAGTGGACAAAGTTGATTTTGGTCTTGATGACCTGGAATCTCCAGAAAGCTTGAGCTCCAGATTCTGAATCTTCAACAAGCACCAGGTCTTCAGCTCATCAACCAAGGAAATCTATCAGAAAGAGACTGTAAATTACATAATCCTATGATGAGATACTATGGTTCCTGGGCTGCTGAGGACATGGGGCAGGGACAAAGAGAAGAAAACTGGGTATCTGTTAGCTTAGACTCCCCGTTCAGATATGCATGCTGCCACTGGGAATATTTAAAGGATTGCAGATCAAAAAAGGTGGAGAACTATGCACTAGCTTATTAAAGGCAGTCTCTTTAGTCCAAGCTACCACCTCTTAGATATGAATATGCTACTTCCAGTTCAACTCTGAGTACTCTGTCAGGGATGACTTGTTTAATCATACAGTCAATGGTACTTTCTAAGTGCAAGGAACACCACATGGTCATTTTTTAAGAGTGAAATTCAAATTAAACATTTCTGGGAGACAGCTTTATACAATTACCAACCTCTGCTTCTCTGTTCATTCAGTCATAAAGGTGAGTCCCCCACTAAATGATAAATCAGTAACAGCTTTCAGATTACACAGATGCTTAGTAAGTGTCAGCTGCAGATGCATTTAAATAATTTAAAATAGGAGTAGCTCTTTTCACCCTGTTGTTCATATGACATCATGAATTTAGGTCAGGCCCTCCTAGGCACAAGGATATTTAGTCAGTGTGTTTAGTAAAGCCCGATTCTGTTTTTTCAGATGTTTCAATTAGACCCAACTGAGCAGGAACAGCTGACATCACTTAATTCAGTTCAGTGATGTATTCCTCCAGCATCTTGTGTCTTAAATGGAGATTACAAGGAGATGGAGCACAAGCCTAGATGTTCAGAAGCCAATAAAAGACTTACATCTCTTATAAAATAAAAATCAAAGCTGCCTTAGTTTGGTAACTACTTTTCTTTGGAGAAGAGTTGTTTGGTGGACATTAGACCCAAGTATCTTGATCATTATCCTGTGCAAGGATTATCACCGCTGTCAGTCTATTTACATGGATTTGGAATGGTCTTACAAACACTCATGACATTTTCCTAGCAAAAGTGTATTTCTCGATTCTTGGAAGAATACCAATAATGAGAAAATGAACTGTATTTTAAATTCATCTGTGTGAGTGGAGAAACACAAATTTCTCAGCAGATTTTAAATGGTGCAGAAGCTGGAAGTTCAAGAGCTGGATCTCTGTGGGAGCAGTTGTTCTTGTACTGCTGGTTGAACAAGCATACAAAAAAAGACTTTCCTATTGGCAGTAATACACAGTTTGGAGATGGTGCCGTGTTGCTAACATCAGAGGAAAGAACTTCAGCCTTTTAATACATGAGGGAAAAAAAGATCACCTAGAGAAGAAAGGAAAGATTCCCAGGGTCCACAACCAAACTAATGAGAAGGAAAAGGAACAACACAGATCTTAGCCTTTTTTACTATTTGGATATGTTCCTGTGTATGTCCTCTAATGAAGCAAAAGCTGAAAGCACAACTGTGAAAAATTTAGTGCTGGAAATTTTTGCAAATCACTATGTTAGAAAAATGGTATTTTCTTGTAGATCCCACACTAGAGATGCACCAAATTAAACTACAGCAGTGGGACTGGATTTCACGTTCCTCATTTCTAATGCAAAAACTTCATAAATTTGGTTTAGTGACTAAGATGGTGGGTAGGAATAATTTGGTCTTTGAAGCTCTTTTACCTGTTTTAACAGATGTAACGCATCTCTGATATTTTCTGCCTGCTGGAATGAAACTGAGCTCACCTACCAGAGGATGGACTAAGAGGGAGTAGCTGTTTCAAGCCCTACCTGCCGCTTCTCCCCCTCACTCTTTTCCAGCTCCGTGTGCTGCTGCAGGCGGTGAAGACACTCTGTCCTCTCTGCCGACAGTCGCTCGGCCATGAGCTTGTCCAAAACTCGGAGCTGTGGGGAAAAACACTATTCAGCTGAGATCATCATGTTAGAAACCAAACTCCCATCTGTGAACCCTGTAAATCAAAGTACAGTCTGTCTTTCAGTCTTTGTTTCTAGAAATGCTGCCGACTACACTTAGGTGTAGCTTGCAAAGAGGCTCAGTAACAAAATTACTAATGAATAACTATTAAATTTAAAATAAAAAGTAATTTAGAGGATCTTGAATCTCAATGCATACATAATTCAGCAAGAGGGATTTTGACAATTATGAAATGACCATAGACCAGCCTTCTTTCCTTCTTAATGGCTAAAGCCTTTAAGATTCATTGTCCAAAGAAGCACCAGAAGCCACTTAACACATTAAATGTGTTTTTTCTCAAGACCCTAGTTTGCAAAATCAGTTGCCAGTGGAATGTCACGGTTCCCTGGACTTGAGTATTACAGTTCAGGTTTGCTTTTACAACACAAGAAGCAAAAAATTAATCATTACAATGAAAATATGTTTAGGATATGTTTCTAAATCATATAGGCAAGCAGAACTTCAGGTCACGTTCTTACTTGATGTTGAGTTTTGCTTTCCATCTGGCCCAACTTAATATTAATTTTATCTTGCACTGTCCCAAGCTCAGCTTTTATCTCTTCCACTGTTGCCTCCAGCTGATTCTCCAGTTTATTTATCAGGGGCTCACAACGACATCCATTTATGGGTGCCTGAAAGGAGTGATGAAGAAACATTTAGTTGCTACACCCCAGCACCCTCTTAGCACACGTGGAACATTATCACAGCCTCCTTCAGTCTTGGGTTCTTCTATCCCATGTACTATATCTCACCCTCCTGACAGTATCTTACAGCAGCTCAGCAAATGGGCTGTTAGTTGAAAAAGCACAGCCTACACAGGGATTGATTTGATGTGTATGGACACACCTTAACACAGCAGTGTTGATTTCACTGGGGCTACAAGCAGCACTGAGCTCAGACCCTGTGTGCTGGCTGAGGGAATACCACATCATAGGCCTATACCCCATATCTCAATGCTGTAATTCTCAAGTATAAAAATCTGATTTTGTGGATGCAAGGACAGCTAAACCTCATCAGCTTCCTCCCGAGCCCAAAGGCAGAAAGTGGCTCCTTCAGGGGCTGTGCCAGTAGCCCAAAGCAGCTGCTCTGAATCTTTCTGCAGAGGAGCTTTCCTCTCTTCTTTAGCCCCATAGCAATGTTTCATAAATTGGGGGTTATTCCCTTGGCAGGGAAAGGTGGGTGGTTTGCTGAGTACTAAAGAAAGCTTCAGAAGTACATGTACTTCAGAAATTATGTTTGCTATTCATGGCCTCAGGGTATCAAAGAAGACAGACAAGCAAAAAAGAAAAGGAGAGAGGAGTATCATGAATTTCAGGAAATACTGTATGGGAGTCTAGCTCTATTAAGCTACTCTTTGTGAATAGGTGAGATTTGTATACAAGTCCTGTCTACTTTCTGCACCTCTCTAGTCCCCAAGTCCTTCTGCACCTCTCTGCTCCTTTGTCCCTTTAATGTATGAAAGGTCCCCCAGCCTTCCTGATGTCTGCTGTAGGATAATTCCATAGTGCCCTTGTCTTGAAATTTCTCAAACATTACATGGAGAGATTGGAAAGCAGTAAACAGCCAGTAACACCTTAGAAGTCTGACTTGAATGGTCTTCAGAATCTGCTGAAATTCTGAACTACAGGAAGGGACTGACAAGAGCTGATGGATGGATGTGAGAAGCTAAGGATATGAAAGGATAGACCTTCCAGGAGTACAGGAGGGCAATATTAAGAAAACAACAATAGAGATGTTTACAGTGTCTACAGGATAATTTAAGGACTGTTTTTATGCTTTCTTATAAATGTCTACTGGTAATTAATTGTGTAATAAAGTGACTGAAATATTATTCTTAGAACTGGAATAAATGCACGTGGCCTGGCAGCTCCAGGTTTATTTGTTTACCAGTTTTTATAGAAATCCTACCCCCAGTAAACATAGAATACCCAAAGGCATGTTGCAAAACCCAGAAAGAATTGGAACAAAATCTATTGAGCTTACCCAACCTCTTGGTTTACGTAGTAAGCTTTTGGTGCTTATACACTGCTTTTCCTTGGAAAATTCCTTTCTCCTGTCAGAACTCTTAATGTTCCAAAGTATATAATGAAAGTTCTCATGTCATTTCCAATCACTGTTCACCCCTTATCTTTGCAGATCAAAACTACTTAAGTATATCTTCTTTAACAGGCACAAAACCAGCTTATTGTTTGCCAGACTTCAGGCCAAAATGCAGCTGAAGCCCAAGGAAGGAAAACCAACCCCAAGTCACGATTTCATGCCCCTGAGAGTGCAGTTAGTGGAGCATATTTTCTATCCATTACCTGTGCCCAGCTCCATAGGCTGCTCGCAGTGTCTCCCTCTGTGAGGGCAGTGGCTCACCTGCATCACCTTCCCGTCCTTTCCTCGGTAGAGCGTGTAGAGCTGGTAGGCTCGGACCTCGTGGGGAGGGGGTGGAGAGGAGCAGTGGTGTTTACTCCTGCGCTTAGGCACGTTCTTCTGGGGCTGAGGGACTGTCTGCTGATCAGCTGGGGAGATGGGGTCCGAGAGTGCTGAAACCTGCATAACATACAATGTTTTGCCTATATGAGCACCTTGGTAAACTATTCGTGGTGGGAATGAGACAAAGCTGTTGTGACAATTACAGCAAAAATCACTTTTTTCTGAAGACTATCTCTGCCCTAGGAGCATGGGGACCCACACCACTTCTGAACAGCTATCCCTTCTTTCTCTCTGCTGTTTTAAATCTACTGATACCTTTTCCTTTGGCTTTTTCTTTTTGCTCTTTTTCCCTTTGGGATCTGGTGAGGCTGACTGGGGTTTATCCTTCAGATTGTTCTTCCTCTCTGGGGGCTGGTCACTGCTTGGTGTGTCGTCAGCAGCTGAGACACTGCCCTGCTTGAAGCAAAGACAGGGAGTTCAGAGCAGTTGCAGAGATGGGGAAAAGGAGCCTCTTCTTCGATTGCCCAGCTTTAAGCTGCTCTGCACATGTGAGTGGGAAATGCTTTAGAAGCAGATCATGACAAACTGCCTCGGGCAGCTGCTGGGGCCGTGCACAAGTGATGGCTCCAAACAGACTGAGTCCTTAATGGGTTTTTGTGACAGTCCCTCCTTACAGCAGATCCAGCTGGTAATGCCAGGCTTTACCTTGCTCTGTACCACTTCATCCCGTGGCACCGACTGAGCCCTCCTTTCCTCCTTCAGTCTCTCTCTCTTCTTCCTCAGGCTTCTCCCACGGTTAAAACGCGAGACCTGAAGACAGACCACACTGTTACTCAGTGATGTCATGCTCTTTCCTACCACAGAAGACAAATAATAGAGAAGACCTTTTCCTTGTCTGAAAGGCAGTGGATAAAGGAGAGGGCACTGCCAGATGGATGCTGATGAGCCAAACAATGTGGGTGTTTATGGCTGTGAAAACACACCAGCACTGAGTTCAGTCTGTAGGGGCACTCTGCTGTCCCCTAGAAAGGTGCTGTCCTTGGGCTGGTTCCCAAGCCAAGCCCAGCCCTTTTCATGCAGAGGTGACTAGAAGGAGGGCAAAGACTGTGCCTGGTCTCGTGCCCTCCTGCCTTCTGGCCTGAAGAGCATTGCAGCATTTCACACACAGCTGCAAAGTATAAACAGGACATCAACATTTTGTCCCCATTGCAAAGCATCCTCCAGTGCTAACCACCCTTCTGGGGATGGGATATGCCTGAGGCAGGCAGCAGAGTGACACAACTCAGGAGCTTCAGGGTACAGGGCAACTTTCTAACCCCTGGGCCACTGCAGGGAACAAGTGCCTCTGACTGCTCCACCCTCTGCCAGTCAGGACACAGAGACCTCTGACAGCACTTCATGCTGAGGCTTAATCTGCACACCTTGCTCACCTTGGGGGCTGAAAGGCTCCATGTCAATAGACCTGAGCCCAGCCCACAATGCCAGCAGAAATGTAGGAACCTTTCACAGCAGAAGACAAGGAGCAGGAGATGCAGCCTCCCAAGATTAAGTGGCCTCAGCTCCATGTTTATGTGTGTGCTGGGGAGAGATGTGTAATGTACCTGTGATGCTTTAGTGAGCAGGAGCGCAACCTCAGGGTTATTGTGCTGTCTGGCAACCTCTAGAGGGGTCTGGCCTGCCTGAGAGAAAAAAGAAAACAGCATTTCCTTCAAAACAGAAGCTACTGGAAACATGAAATTTCTCCAGCCAAGTTCAGTATATACTCTGTGCACAAGAGTAAAGTGACTAATTGCATTAATTTACCCAGATATAATTCAACACTTCACAACCAAGTATTTTCTACCAAGCTTATGAGGAATGTTGAAGAGACTCTACATTAATAAAAAATACCAAAGAAACTCTGTGTCCTGCTTACATTGTTGACAACGGATGCATCAGCCCCTGCCTCCAGCAAGAGCTTCACCACCTTCTTGTGATTTAGAGCAGCAGCTACATGGAGTGCAGTATCCCCTGCCTGCAAGTCAGAAAGCAGAAAACAAACTTGTGACACTAGTCCTTGGGTCTCACCCTACAGAATTCACACCTTCCTAAAAGATGCTCAGAGATGAAAAAGCCTACACTTACTGATGGAAAAACTAAGCTTAAATAAGGCCTGGTCAATAAAAAATGACTGAGTGGGGAGGAAGATGACAGGTAGGGGCAAAGAGCTACTTCAGCCTGGGTTTGAGAAATGCAGTTGGGGCACTGGTGATCTGATTCATCTAAACTGACACATGAGGCAGCTTGGAGACAGCCCAGCTCTACCTGCAGTAAATGGATATGACATCTGAGGGTAGAACAAGTTTTCCCACTACAAGCTTCTCTTCTTTTTTTTTCCCCCAGGTTTGATTATTTGCTGTGCAGGTGGTCATGTATCACATTACTCAGAAATACTCAGCTAAGTACCGGTAGCGAGATGGTTGGCATGCTCCTCACATGAACGTGTTTCCTCGGGAAGAACAGATTTTGGATCAGAGCCAGGAGGCAATCTGGGTCCAGCACTAACACACTGCCCTGCCCTTGTCCTGGTGCAGTGAGGTGAAGACAGCCATGATCAGATTTGGGCACTGGTAACAGAGCCAACAACTGTTCAAGTGGGACCGGACACGTGTGTATAATGCCTTCCTGTCCCCCTGGTCTTGCATTTTGCCTTCATAAAATTAGATTTCCTCAGAACTAGTGCCTGTTGCTAACTTAGATGAGGTGTACTCCTAAATCAAATCATTCTATGGGCAAATATGGAATAACTTCAGGTAGTGCTGGGGAATGAGGGAAAGGGATGTCTCTCTGGGCCAGGTTCACACCAGTCAATCTTAACATTCAGTAGCTCATTTTGCAAGTCAAGAAACTAATTTCCAAATAAAATTACATAGTAAATTTAACATGCTGAAACCCATTTTGTTTGCTATAATATCTCATAGTGAAGAAAGAACATTAAATGTACAGTTCGGAAAACATCTTTATGATCCTCAACTACCCATGGAAGATTTCCCAGGAACATGAGAAAATGTGGTTAAGCACCACATAATATGTTTATTTAGCTGATTTAAAACATTTTAATATACTAATTTCATTCCCTTCTACTACCCAATTAGGCTATGCTATAGGTACAACAATCAATTACTTCCCTATAAAACAACTATGGATGATTAAGCCTAGGCTGGACTGATCATTACTTTGAATTTAGAGCATGCTTTTTCTTCACTTTTATGTCCTCTTAATTCCCCCTACTGCAAAATGCAGCAAAGAAAAGTATTCCAGAGGAACTTGCACTTTAGTAGCATCTAAATGTCAGTGAGTTGTGCTTCACAATGTCTCTGTAATGGCTATAAGATCATTATATCACCTCATAAATAAGCAATGCTTTAAAGAAATAATGCAAATGTGATGGCAAAATAATAAACCACCGATATGCCATTACTTTAAGGCTATTCTTAAAAGCTTAGGCATTTGGTGGCACAGTGGAACATACAGAGTGAAGCAGGATTACTTGGGTAGGAATTCCCCTTCCCAACAACTGGCCGCATGCAAAGGGCACAGAGTCACAATGAGGTTCATGCACTGACCTGGTTCTTTTCATGGACAGAACAGAAAGCACTGAGCAGCACCCTAATGATGGGCAAGTGATTATAACGAGCAGCCACATGCAGACAGGTATCTCCTGCCTGCAAACAGAAACAAAGCTCTGAGCATGTAATCACTGTGAGAAAGCCTGTACTTGTCATTATGTTCAGGGATGAAATAATCCTATTAAAACAGAAAAAGCAGTAAACACCACACACCTCCACAGTACAGCAATGCTGTCTTCTCTGCAGTACAAAAGCTGCTATCATGGATGGGAAAGTTTAGCAAGAGCTGGGGTCAGGCAAGATGAGAGCATGAATTCTTTAACTACCGATGGGAAATACTATGCTATTTTATAAAAATAAAAATATTTATAAAAATAAAATGCTATTTTACTGGCACTACAAACCCTGAGTTAGTTAGATTTTCCCATTAAATCTGTTCTTCTGAACCACAACCCAATGCAATTTGGAATCTCCACTTAGGGTTCCACATAATGTAGAAAACACGAGTGGCAGCCAGAGCAGCATTCCCATGAAGGGTGGCACTTGTGCAGCTGAGCCTGGGACCTGCATAAAACTCCACAGGTTTCCATTTCTCTGCCCACTTTGTTATCAAGCTGGGCACAAATATCTGATTTCCTTTTGTAGATTGTTTTTTTCTTTATCTATCATGCCAGAATCATTATAAAATAGGAGGAAAGCTGTTTGAAACTGAAGCCACCTTGAATCTACCTCATTTGACAGACGGACACACAGTATATATGATCTGCAGATCTGAAGCCTTTCACCACTGTCTGTGCAACAGCAAAACCCCATTTGGCTCTTTCTATCCTTGCTCAAGAGATGGGTACAAGTAGTGCATCACTCAATCCTACCAAAAGCATTCCTGTGCATGGTGAATACGGTGGTTGGATAGTGGGTTTTTTCAATATAATTTATAATAAAAATCACTGCTTAAAGCCTTTCTGAGTATTTCTACAAGTTAAAGCAATATACCTAAAACAAAGTCACACAAAAATGAACATGTTATTTCCAAAACTCACATTATTTTTGAGGTCTGCTCGAGATCCTCCAAGTAACAAAACACGAGTACTCTGGGAATGGCTATTCTGGCAAGCCAGGTGAAGAGGTGTGTTACCTGCCTTAGAGAAATACAGGAAAATATAAAAGCCATATTTAGATATTGGACATAAGCATTAAAAAAAAAAAAAAAAATCACACATCTTTGCACATGAAGATCCATCCAAGGGTGGGAAACTGTTGTTTTCCCAAAGATATGAAATTAATGAACCCGGAGACTGAAATCTCCGCTTCATTCTGGCAGTGGCTTACCTGGAGTATAATAAAGGCAGAAATAGGACAGTATGATGATATCTGCATTGGTCACATCTGTTTACAGGAAGAAAAAACTCTAGAAACTGTCTCATTCATTAGTTTCAAACAGCAGTGTTAAATATTTAATTTAAAGAACTGTAATTCTTGTGTTTCCCTCATGCACAGACACAAAAAACCAAACTCCATGGCACGGGATCTTTGATCCGAGCCACGACTACTGCAGGGTATTGAGCAGACCAGGGTCACAACTCCTGTCTCCTTACGACTGTAATGCAAACCAGCTTGAAGTCTGGCTGGGTCTGTAGGTGCTCTCATTGGGCAGGATTTTAGGCTATCAAGAAGCTTTGATGTTCAGGAGGCACACCAGTCTCCAGCCAAGATAGGAAGGGAGGGCAAAAAGCCACCCAAGACCCAGAGAATCACATGCTCTGGTTCCTCAAAGAAGAAAATGTGCAGAAGTGGACAGAAATCAAAGAAGTGTCGGCTTGTGTATTGTCTTTGTAACATGGTGAATGATTTTATAGGTCTGACAAGTTTTTCCGCCAACATTTGGTTTTTGTTGGTCTGAAAACATTCAGAGTTTTTGGCTCTTGGGAGCTAGAAATTAAATCAGCTCAGGTAAAAAGGTTTAGCAGGCTTGCTACGCTGCCTGTTCATCTTGATTTTGTCCTTTGATTTGTCCCCCTTGCTTTCAAGACACAGATCAAAGCTGCAGGGTCTGAATTACAAAAGCCAACTTAGATGTGGTCTTAGGTCTTCACTTCCATATTATAGACCTGAATATGACTGTGTGTCAGCCTCTAAGCTGTGGCAGACATGAACATTTCTCTTCTCAGCTAAATTGTGTTTAAGTGTCAATTTTTTCCCTCCCAAGTTTATCTCTGAAAAGCCTCTGCAATGCCTTTATCATTTGCTGTTTGGCAGGTTGGCCCTGGTGGGAAGGCAGAGGTCCTGTGCAGCAGGTGAGAACTTCTGTTCTGGGAGAATTCACAGTGCCAAGGGTCAGAGCTCACAGAGTGGCTCATCTGGCTCATCTCCCATGGGGTGACAAATCTCTCACCAACTTCTGAGAGGGAGAGAGGCTCCAAGTTGTACTGGTCTGGGAATCTTCACTGAAATGTAAAGACTGATGAAGAAGCTAAAAATAAGGCTACAACTGATCTCACTGGATGATCTATCAGAGCAGAAAAGGTTTTATTAAGCCAACTTAAATGAAAAGAAACTGCACCTCCAGGTTGACTACTGTGCAGGAGGAATACAGCTACCCAAAACACAGTGTCAAATCCTTCCCATCTTTTGGTGCTTCACAAGTTTGGCAAATCTAGCGGCTCATATCTGTCCCATCCATCCAAAATCATACAATACCCAGGTGTAAGTCAACAGCCTGTGGGATGCTCCTGCACACAGCTCTCAACCCTGGCTGCCAGAAAAGCTGTCAGAATGATAATGCCTTGTCATCAGTAACACAAAAAGCTGAGAGAACAGAGAAACCATTTTGGGATTAAGTGGACTTAAGCTCTTCATTTTTCTTGAAAACAAAAGGGGTAAAAGCACGTGCAAGCATGCCTAATTCCCACATTTTTCAGCAGCTCCTGAGAATATATCTTGTCCATTAAAAACCACCCAAAGAGTAAAATGCTAAGGGTAAGACATCAAAGACTAGCACAGGAGCTACTCAGGCAGTATTTAAGTTTGCCAGTCATATTTCAGCCATCAACCCTGCTGAGCTATTTTGTGCACATACTTTCCCAGAGAGGTTGCCTCTAGCTGACATAAACTAGATTGTAAGCTAAATCTTCTAATTCTCTGAGGCACTCAAGCATGCAGGATAACCAGACTTGCATCTTAAGCCCACACCTTTGTACAGAAGTGTATGTGTATACATAGACAAGTGTATCCAGGGACAGGAGCAAAATGGTTCACAAGACTTAGAGTCAAGCATGGGAAGTTTTCTAAAGTACCCTTGATACAAATCTAGGTGGACATTACAGCAGAAGTAATTACAGTAAGTAAAAATTGGTAGTTGAAATAATACAAAAGAAGGAATACACATAAAATAATATAGAAGACGATGAAATTGCAGACCACAAAGTCATCACAACTGTACAAATACATGCTTCTAAAGTGCCTATACACACGTGCACGCACAGAAACACTATGCCCAAGCAATGTGCCTTTTTACTCTAAATCTTAGACTTTGACCAGCTGTCTCCTTTCTTTCCCAGCCCCCTTTCAGTTGTTGTTTTAGAGACACATTTACCAAAAATGCTCAGAGATCCCCTAAAGCAATCCCAAAGCCCTCTTCCTGTCACGCAGGGCACCGTGCCAGCCTGCCAGCCGTGTGATCTGACCAACCCAGCAGCACAGCTGTCCAAACCCTGACTCTGCTCACACCACGGGCTGCTACCATCATTTCATGGACTATTCCATTAACTTCTGAATTACTGAATTGAAGTGCCCCTCAGTTATAACAATTAGAGTGGAACTAAAACCCTTTACTTTGTTATTCTTTCCTCTGAATGGCTCTCAAGATATTATAAATACCAAAAGGAACATAATCCAGGTTTGTTACAAGATTCTGGGAAGAGACTGTGCTAATACATTAGGAAAAACTTGGTAACAAAAAGCACTTTTTTTTTTTGTTTCCCTCTGTGGCTTACATTCCTTTGGCTGTTTAATTTCTGGAAAAAAACAGATTTTCAATACCTTTTTCTTATTAGTACAATTCATTTCCATTTTAAATCACACCAATCACAATGAATCTCCTCAGTATAAATTAGAGCACCATGGAGATTTCCACAGGAATGGCAGTGTTCCTCAGCTGTAATTAATGTATCATTCAACGCGTTATTGAGTTTCTCCCGCGTCAGCTGTCAAAATATGAATTTCCTAATGCCTGTGGATGAACCATCCAGGCGTGATAAATGAAAAGAAAAAGAAGAAAAAGGTCCCACTAAGAGCTGGCCCCCCACCTGCTGAGAAATGCCATGGCCAGAAATCTCCAGTTCTGAGAATCAGCCACCTTAGAGCAGAACTGAAAGCTCCTCCTCCATGGGTCTCACCTTGTTCTTGGCAAGAACGTTGGCTCCTGCTTTAACAAGCACTTTGGCAGACTGACTGAATCCATGCCAACAAGCTTCATGAAGAGCAGTGTTCCCATCCTGAGGAGCACACACACAAAAGGAGAATGTTAGGAGCTGTATAACCAACCTACTCTCTTAAAAGTATTTTCATTTCCTACTAGCTTATTTTATATTTTATTTTTATAAGAGGGTAAAACCACTGCTATTTGTCTGGAACTTGAAATTAGTTACATTTACTCCTAAATTAAACTTACAGCCTGGGATTCTCAAGTTTCTGGGATAATCATGGGAACAGTGCAGTCTTTCACGTAGGGCGTAGTATGGTTGTACATTCCTTTAATTCATCCCTTAATGAGCTGAGAACAGACTCTTAAACCAAAAACTATCAGCCTAATATATAAGCATAACTAAACCAGTAATTTGTATTAAAGAGATGGTACAGCTTTTTTTTCAATGTAATTGTTCCAATTACTCCCGAAGCATCAGACACTTAGTAAGGAGTATAAACTGCAACTTTCTCTCTGAGACCTTAACATTACTGACTGCCAAAGCTGCCATGCCACAGGGCTTTTGTTTTGTCTGTTACCTTGTCTTGTCTGTCCAAAGCACAGCCCTCTTGAATCAGAGTTGCTATTATATCGGTGTTCCCTACAACTGCAGCCCGGTGCAGTGCTGTCTGGTCACCCTGCAAAAAGAAGCAAATTTGTAATTGGTACAATTCCCACCTCATTTTGACTTAATGCAAATGCAGACAACACACACAGGGGCTGCATCTTTGACATACATACTGGTTAAATCCAAGCTGCCTTTGAAAACAGTCCCCCAAAACAACTATCATAAAAGTTTCCAAGATTAATGAAGTTTTTGAAAGTATCAGAGCTACAAACCATTTATGGAAATTTGCAAGTCATCACAATCCCATATACAGTGCTGAAGCATTCCAAAAACATGGCAGTATTAGAAGGCAGTGAATTGGATACATTTGGCTCTACGTGTCTAATAGTCACCAGTGTCTGAAGGGAACTAAAGGGAATTACAGGCTGTCGTAATTCATCATAATGATCCTCCAGGACTTACACTAACTGGATAAGGCTCTCCTGCTCTGGCTCTGATTGCTCCATCAGCCCTGCTTAGGATAAGGAGCATGAGATGAGATCGGTCTCTTCAGCACCTCTGATGAATTTACCAATTAGTGCTAAGAGTGGAGGCAACTTTATGATGAGAACCACAACTGCAGGACCATCCACTTGTTTCACTCGAGCAACTGAGTGATCCTGAGGTCCAAACGACTTTCATTTCTCTTTGACCCACCATGTAGCAGCAACAAGCAAGTCTCCAACATCAGTTTATTTCCTTTAAGGCCAACTTTCCAAAAGAAATTATGCTGATGTGGTCATCTTGTCTGACTGCTCATCTATCTCCTCTCTAACAACTGCTGAACTCATTTGCTGAGCTAGAGAGCCCAAGGTTAGTTTCCAGAATCCTTCCAGAAACTGAAGACTAGGGAAACTTAAACCACTGTCCCTGCACATCAAGGATTACCTATATGTTTTTATGTACATGTTGGTAAGAACCTGATAAAAGAGAGGCAAGAGAAGGATATATGAAGCGGTGTGTAGGGATGTAAGACAGGGATCAATGGGAAAATGAGCTACAGTAGCTCCACTGCTGCCACAACAACTGGTCTTGGCTTTCCTTTGAAGTTGTTTTGAACCAGCAGTGCCAAAGCACAGCCTGAATCCAGGAACAGAGACAGGCTTCAAAGCTGCACACAGACTTGTTTGGGATGAATAAACAGATTTGGAATCCAATCCATTTCTGCTTATCTAGATGATGGTCACCACAAACACACGCAGGGCAGAGATATGCCATGTGTCCTAAAAAATCTTGCAGGAAACCAAGTCCTAAATAGACACAAAATTTCTCTGGTAAAATTCTTTATCAGATAATAGCATATTATATTAAATACTAAAATTAGATTCATTCCTGTATTTTTTATTCTAGAGTGTCCAAGTCTTTAGATAACTGGCTTATTTGAACAATTTGTTCTCAAAGGCAATTAGTAGCTGACTTTAAAATTGCTCTTAGTGGGGTTCTTTTGTGCTAATGACACCAAAATAGTTATTAATCTATTAAAAAACTGAGTATTGCCAACCACCTTTCAGTAATCCCTATCAGTAAATCATTAACTTGGCTTATAATAATGAAGTTGATTTTTAAAAATTGTGTTGAAGGTGCTTTTTAAAAGCCTGCTATCTATTTTTTGTTGTTGTTTCTAGGGGTTAGATATTTTTACTTTTCTTCTTGTGACTGGAAATGTATTTTAAAGGATTTCAGCAAAGGCAGTAAAGCTTCCAGGAAGTGGAAACAAAAAGTATCGGAAAACTGACAGCATGGCAAGTGCTCTGAACTTATGTATTTGTTCCAAATTCAAAGACAACCAAAATGTTATGGAAAATGTCCAAATTATACCATCTCACAAGTACAAATGTCAAATAGTTACTGGTTACTATGACTACATGGAAATCTGCTCATCAACAAACTGAGGAAGAATTTTGTATCTGATTTTTGATAGTGGCACAGCTACTGTTACTGCAGTAGTGAGTCCTGTGGGACTGTGCAAAAATCATGTTGTCTGACTATCATGAAGTGGAAAGTAATCTGCCAAACTACCCCTGCCAAGTGGTATTGATGCACCAGCAAATCCACAGAAGATATTATAAAACAGACTAAAATGGCAACTGTAATTGCAGTGGATGCAATCTGAACAATAAACAATTGGTTCCTACTGCTTTACAGTCAGGAAAATTACTGTGGAGAAGACAAATTTGGGGCAGAAATGGATCGTACAGGATTTGGTTTGTAATTAAGGATCTTCTTACTGGGACAGTTTAAATCAAGGCTGTTCCTGTCCCCATCACAGTAACTGCAATGAGGTCAAAGACTATTCAGCTTTTGGGGCTTTGTTGATATGACAGCTACTTCTAACAGCATTTCACTTAAATTTTATACAAACACATTTTGTGTGTTTGGAAAGTGGGCTTCACACCTCACTGCTGCAAGACCAGGTCCCCCTTGGTAATCCCAACCCGTATGCTGGGGGGCCATTCACTGGGGATGCAGAGCAGCACTGGGACAGCTTCAGCCATGCCTAAGCTTTGTCCCAAAATACATTCTGGTCCCTGAGACAGACATAGGTGAAGGGACACAAGTCCTGCAAATGGCAGGCTCAAGTGCCTTCTGCCCAAGGTATGGGCTTTGGTTGTGATATCTTCCCTACACAAGTGTCCAAGAGTAAGGTCCAACCCACACCCTGACTGGAAAAATAAGCACCTCATCCATGTAACAGGGGGTGTCAAAGGATATCTCAAACCTTGTTTCGCCAGCTGAGGCACCTCCCAGTGAAGAAAGGGCAGGTATCATTGTCCTGGTGAGTGTCCATCCCTACCACCACCAGACCCCTCAGCCAGAAGGACAGCCAGGGCAGCACCTGGTCCACTGTTCCCTTACACCTCAGCACAGTTACCTTAAACTGCTTAAAGTGCTCTGGAAGCTGAACCACCAGGCTGTGATGGCTTCTGTGTGACAGCCACTGAGCAACCCAGCCATGGAGAGCACAGCCATCCTATAAATAACAGTGCCTGCACCACTGCACTCTAACCTGCCTTCCCTTCCCATCAGCAGTGGAGCAAATCCCTGCCTTGCCTTTCACGGAGTCCAAGAAAACAGATGAGTTGTGGTTTTTTCACAGCATGAATTTTCAGGCAGTGTAATCACTGACTTGTGTACCTTTTATTAATTACTGAAATAAATGTCTCTGAAAGCACTCACTACAATTCTGTCTTTAGCAAAGCATTAGGGGTCTGTTCCAGAGGCTCAGAGAGCAATTACATCAGTAAATGCGTATTAACCGTCCAGACTATTATGTTGGGCACAATTTATGATTCTGTTTCCAAGGGATTTATGCCTTAGGAACAGACTGCAGATCAGTAGCAATGAAGAAAGACACTTCCAGCGCCGTGTCACAGAAACATGACCTTGACAGAAACAACAGGCTGCCCAAATGCAGATGTGGGCCCAAAGCCAAAAAGACTTAAGTGAGGCTCAGTAGAAGTAAGGCACTAAGATCTACACTGGCGAATCTTAAACCCCCTTCCCAGACTCTGCCTAGCCTGAAGGCAGCTCAGACTCAGGAGATTCCACTCCATGCCCTGGTCAGCTTGCAAGGTGGGTAGAGGGCACTGCCATCACAGTGGCATGGCACACCCTGGCCCTGCACAGCCCTAATGCAGGCAGCTCCCCTCCTCTCTCTGGCCCTGTGAGTGCTCTTGTCACACACCTGATGGAAGAAGATCCATGCATGTTGCAGGTACAGCCACCACCCTTCAAAATTAAGCCAGTGAAGGAAGTGACCACTGGCTTTTCCACAGTAGCCCAGAGGTAGCGGTGCTCACTCCCTTTGTCTTGCCACGGCAGCACTACAGTGTTGAAAGTTCTCCACTTTTAGGAAAAAATCTTGGTATTCATTGGGATAGTAAGAGGCTGACACTGGGAGACTGGGATAGAAATCTGCATGCACTGATGCAGAGGATGCAGGACTGCACATCTGAGAGCTCTACCTGTAACAGGGCTCCTGCACAGCAACAGGTACATTTCAAGAGGGGGGAACCATGCTCTTTACAGAGGGCTTAAACACCTGCTTCCAGGAGAGGCATACAGGCTGGGACTCCTGAAGAAAGGCACACACCTAAATCTTAATTTTTCCCCATGGACTTTGGCATTACCCTTTCTTTAGCACTTCTCTGTTGGCATGGCTGTTGGCATTTGCTCAGTGTCCTGGTGTTTGCAACTACCTCCCTGAACTTCCTCATGTGCTATGTTAAAACAATGGATGCAAGCACTGGGACCAGGCACTTGGAAATTGGGCAGGTATCTATTTACATCTGAAGTTGACCCCAAGGGAAAGAAACAACACAAGTGACTTCCAATACAGTCTCAGGTAGACTTCTGACAGCTCTCCTGGGTTACTGGAGTCTCTCTTATAGACTCTACAGACCCAAATTAATGAGATTTGGTTTACATTAGTCTGTAATACACATTAATTTTTCCTTTCTCTGATTTAAAAAAACTCAAACTATAACCACATTTTTTCCTGCACATTCCTATTCTCCAGAGCATCCAACAGTTGTTGGATGCAATCTCTTTTAAAGCCCTTCTCCCATGTGACACTTTGCCTCCTCACTTCTATGTTTGCAGAAATCAGGAGACTATCTTGCTACAGGAAAGTTGCACCAAAATCATAGAATCATAGAATGGCTTGGGTTGGAAGGGACCCTAAAGATCAACTGGTTCCAACTCCCTTCCCACAAGCAAGGACACTCCCCTAGACCAGGTTGCCCCATCCAGCCTGGCCTTGCACACTTCCAGTGATAGAGCATCCACAACTTTGNCGCAGAAATCAATAGACTATCAATAGACTACAGGAAAGTTGCACCAAAATCATAGCATCATAGAATGGCTTGGGTTGGAAGGGACCCTAAAGATCACCTGGTTCCAACTCCCTTCCCACAAGCAAGGACACTCCTCTAGACCAGGTTGCCCCATCCAGCCTGGCCTTGCACACTTCCAGTGATAGAGCATCCACAACTTTGGCCCACCAAAAACAAAAAAAAACAACCAAAACAACCAGAAGAAACTCATGGCTTCATTCCCTGATACAAAGTGCTGAACAGCACTTGTAAAGTCATATAATATAAAATCAAGCCACTAAATTCACAGTAGAAGTATCAAAATATTCTAAAGTTAAAATATAACCAAGTGTTACATACTTGCAGGAGCATACAAGCATATGTGGATACCCTGAAACAACTGCACACAAAGGGAACTGAACATGCTCTCATGTTTCTCAGTGTCTCTCTGCTGCTCTCCTCCTCTTTTGCTACAGAGAGGCAGTCGTGATACGCAGTTAAGAACTTCATTCTTGCATAATAAATGATGATGCATGACCAGCAGAAGTGATCAAGGCATGAAAAATAATCATGAACAAAACAAATTACAGCCTAAATGAAATGGGACCACAGGAATAAGCCACTTTGCACATTTCCATTCAGCTAGAAATTATTACAAACCCTGGGCTATTGTTCCATTTGAAACTAATTTTCTGCTTCTTAAACTGGAGCTTCCAGAAAGGAAATTTCGGGGCCTTTGGCCTTTGTTTTAAACCAACTTGTTTTCCCAGCTAGATTCTCAAGGGTGCAGACAGGGCAGGAGGCTGGATGCAGAGCACGGAGCGCCAAGCGGGCCATGCAGCCATGCAGCGCAGGGAGCTCGGCCACGCCGCAGCGCCGCACCAGGGGTTCGCAGCATGCACCGGGACAGGCGTCAGGCGCAGGGCAGGGGGGATGCACAAGAGTTCTAACCTCCTTCTCTCTTTCTGATCTTCTAGGTTCCTTCCTAGCCTTTCTCTTCTGGTTTCTCTTATTTTTTTCATCCTTGGTTTCCTTCACCGGGGCAATTTTCTCCTGGACTATTTCTGAGGTGTGTGCTGTATGGACACTCATTGACCACTCAGAGATGGCACTGGGATCCCAGTAAGAGTTGTCAGTATTGGCAGGGAGAAGGAAGGAGTCAGCTCCCGGAGTGGCATATTCTACAGAGCTGGACTCCACCGGCTGAAATTCATAATAATCCCACTCCAGGCCACTGGAGGTCATTCTTCAACTAATTCTTAAGGCTCTTACTGTGTTTAGGGAATATATCTGTAGAACATGAAAGGGAGCATTTTAATCTCTCCACAACAATTAGCAGTTTTTAAGTTTCTGCTTATCATCTGGCAAATTAAAACTTGTTCTTGGATTTGATCAAAATTCAAAAATGAAGTGTTTAAGTTTCTCTTGTTATTTTGAAAAATAAAATGTAGCTCATCGTTTTGGATTTTTGTGTGCTATCACAACAATGCCATAGACCAAAATCAACAAAATTTCAATTAAAATTAATACTTTTTAATTAAATATAATACTCCCCACTCTCACGGGTGTTTTCATATCTGAACCTAAATTCATATTCCTGGAAAACAGCAATGAAACATACAGATGTTAATCAACACTTGAAACTAAGATGCCTTCACTGCACACAGTAAAATCTATCTACTCAATAGATTGCAACTAAAAGAGACTACAAACATATTCTGTGGGGCATAAACTGTAAAAATGAGTTATACAAGGAGAAGCCATAAGCAGAGAACCTTCTTTGAAGACCTATGTAAAAGGAAAGCAGAAATATTTTGGTTAATACCTATTGCAAGCAAAAATCTTCATTTGGAGTTTTAGACTTCCTCCTTCTACAAGACAAATCCAAACATACCCTTTGAAATTCAGAAGCTCCTGAGGCTCTCCTCAATCCCAACCAAATTACTACTACTACTAAATACAGAGCTACACATCAAAATACATTTTAAAGAAACAGTATCTATGAATCCAGTATGCATCTACTCTGCCCATATTAATCACCACATTTAGAAGCAGTATTCAATTTTTGTGAACAAAGCCCCTGGGAAGCTCGTAAGACAATAAGTCTTCTATGAGCTGAGTATTTCTAAAAATGCAAGACTCTTCACTGGACTGAAATGATGCTAAACACTGATTTACTGATTTTCTATCATGGCTATCACATTTACATATAAACAGCATAGACTTTATTCCTAGATGATTAAAACAAATGAACCAGGCTTATTCAAAAAACAGTTTCCACAGAAACTCAATTTGACCAAATCAGTGGAAGCTCTTGCTTTCTTAAAGCAGCAGTTTTCTTTTCTCAGGAAAGCTGGCTGTATTTGTAAAGTATCTGCAATTTTGTCTTAAATACCTAATGAACCATTTCTGCTGGGAGAAGTGAAAAAGATACCCAGGATACATCTGAATAAACTGATTCTCCCATTGCACTTGCAAATCTGCTCCATTTCACAGATGGGCACAGGGAAAGAATAAAGAGCGCAGGAACAAATTTTCTTCCTGGAAAAACAGTTTCCCTGCAGAAAGCTGGCCACATCAGTACCCCAGTCCCAAGCTTGTCAGGCAGACTGCTCATGTCTCCCAGGGAATCAGCTACTCATGCAGAGAAAGAAACCAGTTTTCCAGTTGCTATAGACTTTTAACTCTCTAGATGCAAACAAATGCCCAAAGGCAATTTTAAAAGGCACCTAGACATTTCCAGTGTCCTTCTACCAGTCATACAGGCAGCTCTACTAACACCTTTGGACCTCTATGGCCTTTGAAGACTCTCCACCTTATATATTACAGGGAGAACAAAAGCAACCCTACCTCAAACTTCTTCCAGCGTGCCATTAAAAGTTAGCAATTAATTTGAAGAAATCATGATTATTCAACTGCTATTGCACATTTCAGCATATACATTTTTTCACCAGTGAGGGAACTAAAACCACATTACCTGTCACTCCAAAGCGCCTTAAATCCCAGTCCTAGATTAGAACTACTCTTACAGAAACCCAAGGAATTCCAGCAACTTACGTATTTTACCAAATGAACACAAATTACCATGTGCTAAATTCAAAGCTGGCTTTTGTGCTGATGCCTCACCACACAACAACCTCAGAGATGTGACCACCTCCACATGAAGCATGGTGCCATCAGGATGATCTCCCCATGGCACCGCACTGTGCTATGGGCAGCTGTTCTGGATGCTGAGGGATGTCTCTACTCAAAAAGCATCTCCCACTTCAGGCAAACCCAAAAATGGGTTGTGTCCCCTACCTGAAGTCCTCCAGCGGGTTCCCAAAATGAACTCCTACTGCATTTCTACCCGAAGCAGCAGATGACGGCTCTCGCACCCGCCTGGCACAAGCAGAGCTCTTACAAAGCTCCACAGCTGGAACAAGAGGACTAAGCTATTCACTGAAAACCACCACATTTTACATTGTTTCCCGTGCACTTTTGCATTTCTAATAGTGGTTACATCTCTGAACTGGAAAATAGAAAGAGAGATTTTGTTTCTATTTAATCCTACTTCAAAGAAGTGAATGTCTACTGTTATTTGCAAACCACGTTTTCCCCTCCACCCCAAGTCAGAAGGCTGTATCTACTTACATCATCCTGAATATCCAGATCACAACCTGCCTTCAACAAAACCTGGACAACTTGGAGATGACCCTTGTAGGCAGCGAGATGCAGGGGGGTCCGGCCATGCTATGAATGAGAAGAAAATAATAATACCTTAAGATTAATTTTTTATTCATGGTAGTTGAATGGAGTTTTATCTCCTTTTCATCATTCTTCTGTATGTACCTCACCTGCAACAGTAGCAACTGACATGTATTATTGTGACAAAGGCTTTACCTTGGTTTTGTGAAAGCTGAAAACTTCTCCTCCACCTTCTGCAACGTTTCAGTTTATCCTGATGACACTCTACAAAAGGGATATTATATTCACATAAGGGTCCTTCCTTACAAATTCAGATCCGGCTCTGTGTCCCTGCCTAAGCAGAATTCATGACCCTTTTGTTTCTGTCCCTCTGGAGCACGGAACTATCAACTGCTTTCACCTTCCCTCTGTACAACCAACTTGCAATAACTGGCTAATTCATATATTGTAATGGGCACTGTCTTTGCAACAGAGATAAGAATTACTGAGCTCTTGCACATGACAGATGCTCCCCTGAAAAGGCATGTAGTCACTCCAAGTGACTTCATGTGTATGACAATCAACTTCATTTTGCTAAAGATCTGCCAGTTTTTTTTAGACAATATTTATCTCTCTCTCAGTAAAATCTCGAAGTGAGTGAAACACCTTAAGATCTGTGGAACAACAACACTAAAACTGTTCACTGCAGATTATTTAATGGCAGTAAAGGAAACAGGATTCCAGCAGTTGCTAAATTCACAAAGTATCTTCCCAAAGAATGCTGTTTTCTCCACTAGGCATTTTGTGAGGGTCACATTAAAAGTCACGTGACTCTTCACCTGTATTTATTATATATCTTCACTACTGGTGCTGTTGTCTATTTTTCCACCCAGTGATTTATCCTGCAAAGGAACATAAACAGCCCTAACACATTAACCACAGAAGGGGCAAACACTTCAAGAGCTGTCTGACTAGTGACTTGAAGTATACAGAATGCAACCATTGGCTCTCTGAAGTTTTAAGCAACTTCTTCACTAAGAAAATTACTTCAAGTATGTAACAAACCAAGCTCAAGACAAGATTGTTTTCATACAGCAAATCCCATACCCACATACCTGGTAAAGCCTTGTTAACTCAGCCTTTTCAGAGTAAAAACTGAAAAACACTGTTGGAATCAACAGAATGGCTGAGGGCAAAATGTTTGTGCCATTTACTGATTAGTTGTGGTGTGCTTCAGAAACACTAAGTGCTGATCAATTGTTCTACATTATTGACTTAAAGGGGCAGATCTGAGGACAAAATCCTCACTCACACTATGACACACAGATCTCTCAAAACCTGAATGTTGTCCCCTGCTGGCAGCAGCAGTTCATTCCCATGAGAGAAACTTCCATTCTTGCCCTGCTAAAGGCGTGGGAAGGGCTCATTTTTGTTGCCACCACTGCTCCTGGGCACCATCCAGCCTCCTGCCTGGGTGCTTCTGGCTCTATCTGGCCACAGGTCCCTAAAATCCTGTCCCTATATTGAAGGGCATTGAGCTGCACTGACCAGACTTCCTTGTCCATCAGCCTGGGGGAGAGCCAGGGGTATGTTGCTGTTCCAGCTAACTCAATAGCAGGAAGCATAAAATGCCCAGGCAATAGAGGGATAAAAAGAAATAAAGAGGAAAAAAAAAGAATAAACCAATTTTTTTTAAAATACCAAATTGGCAAATCATTCCCAACAATGAACAGTATGTTTGGATTATGAATATGTGCTGTAAATCAGCACATTCAGATTTATGGGTCTTGACTTTCTTTAATGACAATAAGTAAATCACCTAATCCAGGCATCTATCTCACTTCCTGGAAGGTTATTAATGCACCATGAAAACAATTTCTAATAATCTGTGCATGGAGAAGGAAAAATCCCAAACAAACCCAACCTGAAGCCAGCTCATGTGCTTCAAAAGGAAAGCATCAACAACATGAATATATATTCCAGCAGGGAAACTTTCTGATAAGATAACCAGCTCTAACCACTGCAAAAATGATGACATGCAGTTAAAGGTACTGTGTTAAAAGTAAGCTATGAAAGCAGAATAGGAGTTTATTTGAATACAAGGGACATATTTTCCTCATCAAATATCCTGGGCAATTGCCACATGAACTATGCCTGCTGGCACGGTTGAGCTGGAAGACTAAAGGATCATTTTTTTTCCAGAGTGTTCATGTGTTTCAGATTCTCCATCCAGAAATATAGGTTGAGAGGCATCTCACCTACTGGAAAACCCTAAAGAGAGGCCTTCAGGAACCAGAGTTTCTGCACACATGCAGTCCTTGAGTTCTTCCTACTTTAGAGGGACACTACAAACAAAAACTATGACACTAACCAGGAAAGGAGACTGGGAAGGAAGATCAATTCCAGCAAATTACACTGATTAGAGGCTCAGGCTTTTGGAAGAGCACCGATCATCTCAAGATTAATCACAATCCTGCAAGAACCAGCAATGCCAGATTTTCTTCCCAGCAACATCAAAATGAGAGCAGAGATGGGTGGTACAGCTGGACACTGTTCCAGTGCAGGCAATGAAAACACTTGGAAAAACATCAAATCCCCACACAAATACACATACACACAGGTATGGATGTACTTACACATGCACACACCAATCCAGAACAAACTGTGAGGAAGAGACAAGGCAATTTGGGTGCCACTCGTGCTGTGATGACAAATTTGGAGCAGAGCAAGCTTTGGAGACAAACACTGAACAAGTCCATGCCACACCAGCAAGTCAGGGCTGCTCTTGCCTTCTTTAAGTCAAACCACCAGCCCACCAAGTTTTTCTCTCACAGCAATTCATCCTACCCAAAATATATAGGGTGCAGAGAGATGAAGGCAGACAGACAAAACTCCCTCTGTGTGTCTCCTCCATAAAGACATTCTGCACCCAACGCAGCAGCAAAGAGAGGGTTTATCTGAATACAAACAAGGACTTAGGGGGAAAGAAAACATACACACCAGAGTGTCTCCTAGATGCTCATTTCAAGGACACAACACCAAACCCAGGGACTGTTCCACATGCAGATTACTGACTTAGAAGCTTGTGAGCCTTGCCAAATATGAACTGTAATGTTTTGGGGGTTATTACAAATACAAATGAGACACTGCTACAACTTGGGATTAATGAACCAATAAAGCAGTCATTCATATGTTAAAAAAAAAGCAATTTGGACTTCTATTCAAATGTAAACAATTGCTTCATCAGGCAACAAATCATACAAATGGCCCTGTGTCACGGACTTATTGACAAAATAAATGGGACCTATTGGACTAAGGCTGCAACTTCCAGCCACCGTGACACACTGCTGTAGCTGTGGGGTGTGTGGGGTCATAGCCAAGCACTGCAAACAGGCACATGAACTTCAGCAGTAAAATCCAAGGGTAGTTTTTGTTTGCATTAAATCTGTGCTTTAACTTGCAGACATTGCCAGGCAGCTGTCGATACACACCACTTAAAAGCAGAATCCTCCCAGCACTGCTGCCAGTGTGGATGCACTCCACAACCAAACCCATACAGGGGGGGCCTCAGCACTGTAAGCTCCATGATCTTTCCTTGTGCTTATCTCTGTGTAGGTACTTTTCTGCAGGTACATCCAGTTCCCCATCTCACCCTACTCTTGTGATGCACAAGGACTGTTATTTATTCATCCGTTCTGCACTCATAAAAAACATGCCTGTCCACATTTTATTGGAAAGCCTGAAAGCCAAATCCAAGCCCTGTCACATTGTTCATGCTGATAATTTGTTGGACTGTTCTCCATGAATAACCTGCTCACTCAAGTCAGCAGAAAGCTTCTCATTGACCTCAACAAGCATTCAGCAAAGTTCCTAAGTGTTTGTTAGTCCCTTTTAATTTATCTTTATTTATTGTTTAAAACAGACACAAATAGCTTTTCAAACTGAAGGAGTGCAAAAATGTGAAAACACCAAAACACATTTATTTTTTTGTTTCTCTCTTAGCTTAAAAAAGAAGAAAAAGAGAGACTGCTTTAAAGAACTCAGCATGCTCTGAAGTTGAGACTTAAAGTACCCCAGCATTACAAAAGTGTTGCCATATGGTGTGTTCATAACACGACTACTTCAGAAGTTAAATCAAACAATTACTGAAGCAAAACAGAAGCACTACCTTTTGCATTTCTTTAGGGCTTTCTTTCTGAATGATCATCCATTCTCTGCAGAATTCAATTTTGTAGGTATGATCAATGCAGGAGCCTGCTCCAGCACAAATTTCTCACAGATTCACAGGTGTCTTTCAGGCATCCACCTGCTCTGGTATGGGTCTGCCTCCATGGGCTGCAGGGGAATCGCAACTTCACCATCTGAAGCACCTCCTCCTCCTCCTCCACTGACCTTGGTGTCTGCAGAGTTGTCCCTCTCACATATTCTCATGGCTGCTCCCTGGCTATAATTACATCTTATCTGTAACTTTTTTTTTTTCCTTCTTAAATATGTTATCCCAGAGGGGTTACCACCATTTCTGATTGACCAAGCCTTGACCAGCAGCACATCCATCTTGGAGCCACTCGGCAGTGGCTCTGCCAGACCTGGGGAAGCTTCTGGCAGCTTCTCACAGAAACCACACCTGTAGTCCTTCCCTCTACCAAAACCTGGCCATGCAAACCCAATACCCTCAGGAGAAGGACAACATCCTGGGAGGACAGCAAGGCACATCAGCTCAGCAATAAGTCCCAGGGCTTTTGTGCCAGAGATGCAGCTGTCAATAATTTCACTGAAAGACAGCTCTAAAAAAGAACTGAAAGAAGGGACTAGCTTTCTGGCTTGGAAGAAAAGGCTTAAGTTCTTAGTTTTACAGTTTTTGCAGCTTATTGACCAAAGTACTTGATGAGGGCACCTGCTTGTAGGATCAGCCGGTACCTATGACCAGTTGTTCAGGGTATTTTCTGCCCTTTTCATAAAGGAATCAGCTACATATTTCAGATCTGTGAAGAATGTCAGACAAAGAGGTGTAAAAATGGAAATTATCTCTTTGTCACATCAGGCAGAGCAGTGACAGAGCACCCTGACCAAGCCGGTGCCCTTTGAGAAGAGCAGAGCCACAAAGCCTCTGCTGAGCACCACACCTGCCCTGGGCCACAACCCCACACGGCTGGTGGCAGAGGTCCAGCACCACAACGAGTGCTCAATGCATGTGCCACGCAGTGCCACCAGCCCTCTCCCACTGTGGGTTCCCTGATGTCAGATTGCCGTCACCTGTGTGACCTAGTGGCCATCAGCTCTTCTTTACATATTTTAAAAGGCCCCAAATCTGGAATGAGCCTGAGTGTCCCTCACTGGACTCAGAGGAGGTGCACATTTCCATACTAACTTCATCTGCACAGATGCCTTGCTAGTAATGCTGTCAGAATGAAACAAGTGCATCCTCACCGTAATGCTGAAGTCAGCACCTGGACATGTGTATGTGTATTCTCCACTGGATTTTGTTTCTTTCATATTCTTCCTCTTTTTTTCTGAAATCATCTAATCAGAAGTGACAAAAAATGAAATACTATTTTGCAGCTGAATTGTTGTTTACTGAAGCAACAATTAAGCACATCATATGACCTTACATACAGGCCAAAATCAGAACTGGACAAGTCAGCTATAAGGCATTTGCTAGTTCTTGGTTTGTTACAGAAAATAGCCTTCATTTTTCTTTAGCTATGCTCGATTAATCCTTTTTGAATAAAGAACCCTAGCACTTATCTCTAGATCTTGGACACTTTAATCTGTGGCTCTGCAGTGTTATTCACAACAATTGGTCTGTGCTTACAGATACAGATCAGAAAGATATTTAAAGCCTGCTGTGATGGGGGAACTTTTTCTTTCCCTCCAAAGAGCTTTGTCTCCATGTATCTTCCTCCAATAAAACCCAGAGAATTCAACAGTAAGTTTGGTTGACAAGTACTAAATCCACTTTTTTCTTTTTTGGAATCCAACCCCTGTAATTTATAATTAGGCAGAACAAACTGAAAACTACTAATGAAAGCAGAAGACATACAGGTAAACCAGATCTAAGGCAGGCACATGGATATATTTATTTTTATGCTTCATTGTGCAATGAGTTTTATCTTGGAGGAGAAGAGGGTTCTGGGTTTCAATTTATCTGAAAGCTTGGTCTATTTTACTGCACTACAAAAATTCTGCCATCTAATTTCCATTCCAAAATTAAGAACCTCTATCTTGAAAGTTGTTCTTATTTTGTGCTTGTTCTGCTTAGTAGAAGACTGCACAAGAACCTGTTGCTGTGATGGCTAAAAAACCCTTCCAGATTTCCAGTTTCAATATACTTGAGTCTAATTTATACATCCTTGCTCTTGTGACAACCTTGTCCTTTACTTTAAACAGATCTTTCTCCTTCCAGCCTTTGTGTGTCATCAGATTAGCAAGCCAAGCTATTCCAGGGTATGTTTATACAGCCATTTGTAGTCAAATATACACATGCTCTCCCTGGGCAGCTGGCTGGCTGGGTGAGAGCCAGATGCAAACTCCACGCTATGAACACCTGGACAGAACATCACAGAGCCTGAGTGGATGGGCTCTGGTGAGGGCACCAGGTTGGTCTCACACCTCCTGGTTTGCACTGAGCTCAGCCCTCTCTGGCTGATAGCGTGGGAGGAGTAAGAGTCTGTATGCCTTCAAAACGCCCCTTACACACAGCCTTGGCTGCTGCTCTGAGACAGTCCCTGCTCCTCTGTGTGCACTCCTTCACAGTCTTGCAGATCTGACTTCATCTCTTCTGAGCAGGGCTTGTCACCAGGCTACCCCAGCACCTCATCTGTACTGTCTGTTGGTGTGCTGGGATGCATCCAGAAGGACAACAACTTTTGTCATCTTCCCTCTCTGGGCTCCACGGGGATGACCCACAACTTCTAGGAAAGAATAGCTACAATGCTGTAGCACCTGGTGAGCTACAAGGATGGCCTCAGAGCTCAAAGCTCTCCAGCATGGTTGGCAAGCACATATCTCTGCAGAAACACCAGCACTTTGCACCTGGCCACAATTTTGCTGCCAAATGAGCTTTGTTTTGATTTTCCACACAGGGCAGAACAACAAAGCAAGGGAGCCACCTATGTCATATAGGAAAGAAAAGCTTGTCAACTCTAGGAAATCTGCATTATATCAAGTTAACCTGATTTTGTGTTTCAAAGTCAAATCCACACTATTTGTTTTTTATTGTAATTAGTAGAGGTCCCTCGGCAGCCTCAAAGCTCATCATCTTAAAAACCCCAAAAACCAACCAAACAAAAGCAAACACAACCACAAAACCCTGAGCTACCATTGAGGTATGTGTGAGTCAGTATTTCCTGGTCTATTACTGACTACCTTTAATAGTTGTTCATCAGCTACAGAGCTGCTTGGACAACAGAACCAAACAGCTGTCTACATGGGACTATTTATGCTTATTACACCTGTGCTTTGTATCTACCAGCAAGAAGCTACTCATTTTGGCAAACAAAACTTACAAACACAGATTGTCCTTGGATCACTCCAACTTTCAAAATAATTATTATCTACAACTCAAACACTGTGAAGGGACTGAAAACAGCTGTCACTGACAGATAAGCATTCTGTCTTTTCCTCTTTTTATCAAATGTGCTTTCTGTCTGTAAATATTAGCTTCCATACATATGTAACGTTCAAAACCAATATGGAAACACAAATATAAGTAGATAGGATGGCAAACAACAGTTCATCAAAACAGTACACCCCAAATTTTATGATACAGTTCGAAAGATTTGACTTACCTAGTTAAGTTTTTTTGCTGACCAAACCTTCTCTGCAACAGGCAATTACATCTCATCTTTTCTGAGATAGTATTATTTATAACATGTTGAGCATTAGGAATAGGTGACTATCAGTTTGAACTCACTTGTATCTAAGCAGAAATCCTTTGACTCTGACTTTTCTCAAAGGTATGGGGAACACAATTTGCAACCCCCAAGTGTGGAACTGACTAAGGGACTACACAAAACAAATCAATGAAGAGGTTGGGTATAAGTGAGGCTGCTGCACCAAGAGACTTCAGCAGCAAGAAACACCTTCTGCATCCCTTTACCCTGCCACAAGAGGTGGCTTTTCCCCACCCCTTACCCAGGGAGATGGGTGCCCTGAACCGCCTTCCCCTGACAGTGATGAATCGCTCCATTCATCAGGTCACACAGCGTTCAAAAGTCAACGCATGCTTTGAAAAATGTTGCTCCCCTCTGCTGACACACTGTTTGCAAGGGCTAAGTGTTCATCACAGCTGCACCCACTGCAAAGGGTATAAACATAAGACGTGCACTATATTGCAAATTTGCGTGAGCTATTAAGTGCAAACTTTAAGGAAATCTGAACACTAACTTCAGTCACATTCAGATTGGTAAAGCTAGGAGGGCATTTTCACAGACAATGGTCTAGAAGAGTTACATTAGTTCCCAGGGTTTTTGCAAAGCGTTTTTCTCTCGTTACCTTGGTAACTGCTACCTTGGCACCCCTGTTGATAAGCTGCACCACATTCTCCACTTGGCCTTTGTAGGCGGCTACAAGCAGGCGTTCTGAAAGCACGGCGACCACATCCTGCTGGCTCATGAATTAGGAGAAAAAGGTTTTCAGGTTTCTTCAGTCCAAAAACAAAGGCTTGGGATCAGTTCACGCAGCATGCAGGCAGGCGAGGAAGGATTCCAGCTCCCTGGACAGTGATGCTATTGCTATGCCATCCATTGGACCTATGGATCAGAAAATAACACTGCTGTCAGCCAGTTTTCAGAAACAGAGCACTACAGCAGCTTCTCCCTGAGCATTCATCTTTGCATTCACTTGGGAGGGGATCACAAAAACTTCTCAGAACCTCCTGAAGACATTGCACTTCTGTTGCAAGGTGGAGGGATGCAGACAGTAGCACATTTTTAATGTGCCCTCATTCCCCTTGGTTGGGACAAAAATCCTTAAACTTTCTGAGAGCTTAACTCTCTTTCAGCCTAACTTCTATTTGTGTGGTCCCCTTTCATCCTCTCTCTCCCTGCCAGGTTTCCCAGTCTTTAATTAGCCAAGGATGGGTTAACTACTCCTGGCCAAAGGAACAAGAACAGGTTATAGTTACTGGCTGCTGATATAAATATACAAACCTCTGCCCTGGAAGGATTGAGTGCAGTCAGCAATTAAAGGCAGCTGACTGTTCCCTCACGAGTATAAAATGCTTCACAGCCTCCCCTGAACCACCCCAAGGACACTGCTGGGAAAGATCACAACCTGCTATTGGGAAACACTCATCTTTGCTGTCACTGAGAAATTATGTTCTCCCCACCAAGCTGACATCATTCCCCACTGACCCCAAAAGCAATTCAGATTTAGCAATCATCATGCAAACTGCGAGGATGTTTGTCTTCCCCAGGCTTCACTGACCCATCTAACGAGCCATCAGAGCTGAAAAGAGTTTTCTGATACAATTATAGAAAATGTATCCACTGACCACTTTGAGCTGCGGGATCCAGAACCGGCCCAGTTTGGGAAGATTTCAGCTTTATTTGTGCTTTTCTCGCTTTAGTATTTAATTGTTTCAGTACAGGAAAAACACCTTCAAGATATCTAGTGTATTTACAAATTATCTGTCCTCCTCTCTTGAAATATCACTGCACTGCTCCTTAAGAGCCACCAGTACAAAACACTTTGCATAGTCGAAGAGTAATAGGTACAGGGTCCAGGTGATCTTGGAGATCAATACTGGAATACAATGTCTTTCACCCTTATGTTACCCTTTAAATCCATCTCAGAACAGCTATAACTAAAACTGTAGGTTAATTTTTAGTAGTAGACGTCACATAATTTAATTTGCACTGCTAAGGTGATTTATATTAACAAATCTTAGAATTCTTTATGAGCTTTAATTCTTATAACAGCCTTCGAGGTGAACAATATGCAGAAGAATACTACATGCATCTTAGAAAATGGCCCTTGAAAGCATAGAGAAGTTACTGCTTTCTCTGAGGTCAATAGAAAGTTATGCCAAAGCCAGTAAAAACTCCAGGTAACTGACTCTTGATTTCTAAGTATAAGCATTAGGCAATACCATTTCCAGGTAAGAGATTCAAGTTAGCTTTTCCTCATCTTTCTCTTCCTTTCTAAGTGCAAACATGTTTGGAGTAACATGGAAATAGCTGCACATTTATTTAGAGAAACCAGACAAAGAGTTTCTGGGCCTCAAAGTCAGCATAACATAGGACAACAGAGGAGTGGTGCTGTACCCTGTGACACTGGACTGGTTTCACCCACACCCTCAGTGTGATGGACACGGTTTGTACCCTGGTAAAACGGAAAATAGGGAAGATGGAAGAAAAATCCCTCATGTCCTTCACTAGCACATCATACCCTGCTCCTCTGGCAGAGTGCTGTACACATCATACTACAAACCATTGAAAAAGCACCAAGAAACACAGATGGCCTACACTTAGTAATTTGATCAGTGACAAACAATGCAAGTTTCAATCTTACCTCCTCAAGTATTTGATTTCCAGTGACTCATGCTTCCAAAGCAAGTGGAACACCCATCCTCCCTCCATACCTCCCACCACCCACCCGTGGTCCTGGCCTCCTGCTCCCAACACATCCCTGACTCTCGCATCACATCCCAAAGTGGAGCTTCCATAACCCAGGAGCACACCCCACAGCTCCGCTCTGTGACCAGTACACAGTGCAGGGCACACCTTACAACAGGGAGCTTTTCAGGCAGAGGATGGTGTGTTTTTGTGCTAGCCCCTGCCTGTGCAGTGGTAGTTTCCAGGTGAACTCTGCCACCATTTGTTTGTCCCCAGCCTTACGCCTAAGCTGGCAGCCAACACTTTGCCTGGAGGCATGTACAATACACTGACATCTTAAAACATCTGTGGTCAGAACCCGCTTGGTTTCCTTACCTCTTAAATTAAAAAAACAAAACAAAACAAAACAAAACAACCCAAAAAACAAACAAACAAAAAAAAAACCCAACAAAAACAAAACAGTGCAGTGACATTATTGTCACCCCCAGATCTGCATATTCACTACAAAAATCTCAGTCTCAATGGAGACACTTTCCTGATACACTGATATTTCTGAGCAAGTTTGCACAAACCATAGATGCTCATCACATCTTAGCCACACCACTAGAAAGACACTAATACCTCAACAATGTAGGGCTGGAAAAGTCTGGATAACCTCTGCAAGGTAAATGCTGGAAATCATACTCCCTAGTTGAATTGTTCTCCCTCTCTCACACTGTTTTCCCATTACTGCAGCACACTGAGATCATGAGCCTCCTCCTGCCATGCCCTGCCACACTGGAGTGATGGACTGTGACCGCGTCACTGCTGTCATGGAGTTCCCCTTCTTGTCTTTTCCATCACTTGGATCATACATAAAAGCATAGCAAGGAGCTGATTCAGCTATTGGTCTTTTAGGGGTATCTCCCACTTTGCCCAGGTCTCCAGCAGGTGTTGGTCCTGCTCCCAGAGGGCAGTCACAGCATGAGCCTGGCTCCTGCTCAAACAACAGGTCACATTCCCTGTCACCACATCTGCTTTACATCTCCTCAGCTGGGATTGTCTGCAATTCAGAAAAGCGCGTCCATTTAGAACAGGAAGCCCAGACAACCGAAAGACCAACTTTCCTTTTCTCCTGAGCTGGTAGAAGAAGGTGATGGGTGAACAGAAGAAGTGGGAACAGCCTTCTCATTCCCCTCCCCAGGGACCCATCCCCAGCACAGTGGCTACACTGGCAGTGGCTTTGCTCCCCCCAGCTTTAACTCTCTGTGTGCCTCAGACATGCAGAGTGTCTTTCCTTGACCACGTCTGCACCCCCAGCAGCCGGAGGAAGGTACCAGATGCCCAGGGACTGCAATTAAAAGCTTGACTGCTCCTTTCACACCCAGATGGTGCAAAATGAACCCGACAACACGATTACAGGCACTGCATCGCATCCCTGCTGCCTGCACCTGCTGCCCAGAATTAAATCCCTCATTATCACCCCCAAGATCCAGAAGCTCAAGGGAGGCACAGAGCATGAGAATATTCAAATCTTATGCCTTCAAAACAACAACAACAAAAATTATTTTGCTTTAACGTATTTTTAAACGAAAAACAGCCATCTCTGTGCTTCTTTGTTTAAGATCAGATTACTTACCTGGGGCGGGCTGGGAAAGCAACACCTACTTCCCAAGCCTCTCCAAGGAAACTGGCCAGATGTGATGCCCACAGGTTCAGTTGCTTTGTTGTGGGTCAATCCCTCCCGAGGACAACGTGCTCACCCCATCGGTGGAGTGTGGAAAAGGACAGGCTGACTGTGGATTAGTGTTGCCAGTCGGCAGCTGTGAGGCACTGTCCCCAGGCGCTGAGGTCCAGCTGCATCCCCACGGATTATGCTCTCAGCTCAGTGAGCCACACTGCCCCACAGACACTTAGGAGATGTCTGTCTGTCTGGGGTGGCTCAGCAGCCTGTGGGTAGGCAGCTGGCTGTTCAGTGGCAGGGTTGTAAAGCTCCCAGCTCTGTCCTCTCTCCCGTGCAACTGGCATAGCTGGCAAAAACACTCTCTGCACCTTTCCCCTCCCCAGCTCCCTCCCCTCCAAACTGCTGCCAGGCTGCTTCAGTGGCCGTAGCGCCTACACGTCAGTGACAAAAAAAGCACAGGAATGATGATTTTCAAAAGCCAAAGGACAGTCCAGGAAACATCAAACATCACAGATACTGAAAGGCTAGGCAATAGACTCTCCTAAATTCATGCAAAGGGTTAAAGCCAGCAGCTTCCTCGCTGAGGGAAGAGAAAAAAGCCAAAACTATGAAAGATTTAGGAGCTATGAGCTAATCAATTTTAAGAAGTTCCCTGTGCTAAATGGAAAAGATGAAATGCCAGAGCACAGGTCATTCTCAATGCAATCACTAAGTTAAATTAGTATTTGAATAAAAGAATGCTTATATAGCTAACACAAAGTTTCCATGTGTGCTCAGGCACAAGATGAAAGTGGAAAAAAAGAAGAAGGGAACCACAGTTTTCTGCAAGGGATCCCAAATTCTCTTTTTTAGTTTATCACCAGAAATTATGCTGAATAGAATCACAGAATCATAGAATAGCAGAATTTTCTGAGTTGGAAGGGATCCACAAAGATCACTGAGTCCAACTCCTGACTCTGCAGAAGACAGCCCCAAAAATCCCACCATGTGCCTGAGAGTGTTGTCCAAATGCTTCTTGAACTCTGGCAGGCTTGGGGCTGTGACCACTGCCCCAGGGAGCCTGTAGTCCAAGAAAAAAATCTCAGCGTCTTGTAGCTTTATTTTATTCAACCTAAACAATGGAATAAAATTAGTCTAAATTATTTTGGAATACCCCAGTGTTAAGATATGGAGCTAGACCATTTTGTTATGGGAGAATAGATAAAAGCTACTAATTCATAATAATAGTCTTTCTAAGAAAAATTCCTACATCTAAATACTGCTCATCTCTTCTTTGCTTGACTCTCACAGCAAAATGGGTTTCTTTTTTTATTAGTACATAACAGCATAAAATCTATAAAATGCTCTTTTTCTCGTCCAGCCTCTTTGCAAAGCAGTTTGTCATACATAAAATATGACGTAAACACTAAGATCGTATTCACTTTAGAATAACAGCATTATTCAGCAGAGTGGATTATTGCATTAGAAAGAGTGGGTTTCCTGGAACTCATTTATCATTTACTGCAGGATGCTGATATATCTGCCATTTCTTTCAGCTGACTTTAAAAGGGTTTGTCCAAGACATGCAGCACTGCTTCCCTTTCAGTGATTTTTCTTTAGTTTCTTTAGTTTCATGGATCCAGTATAAACTACTCAGGAAAAATATATATTTTGCTAAAGGGAGGACGCTGCCTCTCACCCCTTCCTGCCCCAAAAGACAGTTAAAAATCAGTCAAAGGTGTAATTGTGAAAGCCAGCAGAAGCTTCATCTGGAAAACAGTAAAGCCCCCCACCAGGTCGAGAACAATGTGCTTTTGATTCACACTTTTCTTCTTTCCCTTACAACATCATCAATACTATTTTTGGAGTTAGGTTTCATACCAACCAACATTTTGAACTGGACATCTACATTGACTTTGAGTCTCCGGGAGGGGGGGTGGATTTTATTGTTTTCATTACAGATTTTATTGTGGCAAGTACAATCATTCAGTTTTCATATGGATAGTTGCATATTCATCACCCTAAGTATCATCACTGTCTGGGACATCTGAAAACATTTTCTGAGCTGGTTTTTTTTTCCCCCCACTTGTTGCTAGTAATTACTTCAACAATGACTATTTAGCAGCCTCCCAGGGAGCATCTGCATGACAGTTGCTCATCAGGCTTCCCAGCACAACCAGAGCAGATGATTGATGTCACTGCTCCGCTGCAGGTGGCCGCCTGCAGCCGGACCGACAGCCAGCCCCGCTTGGCGACCAACGCGCAGAGACAGCGACAGCTTCCCCAACTGCTTTGTCCAGTCCATCTCTGTTGCCTGGCCTCCACTGCTGGCTGCACTCTATGTAAATCCTCAGCTGCCTGGCAGCTCTCAGGCAATGCCTTGGTACCATCAAAACCAACCTCCAGAGCTGCACCTGCCAGGCAGAATGCTCTTGCAGAGAGGCACGGACACATGGAGACCAGTGATGAAGATCAGAGGCAGTTTCAAGTCATTGCTTACACATAACTAATCTTGTACGAAAACAATTGTTTTTCTTCCCCTCTTACTTACCTCTGCCGTGTAGCCCTGACCTCCCATATGCAACACACAAGTTATATACTTACAGCTTTCCATATAATTATTTGGGATGTCTATTTGACTTATCTCATTGAAGTTCCATGGCTTTGTTACTCCCCACTCTTTCAACACCTGCCTACACACACACACGTCAAAACCACTCAGTACAAGCAAGCTCAGCTCCCAGAAAGCCCTGTCAGTTGGGCACTATTTACATGACAAAACAATATCTATTGTTTGATAGGGGACAGTGCCAGTGTGCAAACACACATGCATGACATATCTGCTCCCATTTGCATAAAACCAGTTAGGAGATCTTTCCAGCTGACTGCTGTTTAACAGAAGTGCCAGAGCCTAACCTTGGGAACGAAGCAGACACATGGCTGTGCTCATGGGAGAGTGGGGTTTTATGTTACCGTCACACACAGTGCGGCTTCTGGATGGGAGAACTGTCCCTTGCTGTCACCTTCTGTGCAGGAGCCAATTCAAATGACTGCAGGACCTCACCGTGAGCAGAAAGTGCCATAACCCTTTCCACAACCAACTCCCTCTCCTTCTCTGCTGTTCTTCCTTTTCTGATCCCAAAGCATGTCCTCTGCTGCAAGGGTTCAGATTATCTTTAGCATGGACAGTTTCTGTCATTCAGTGTGGGGACCCTGCTGCTGCTGTGTCAGATTGCTGGTGCAGAGGTCTCCTCCTGCCCATGTATGACCTGAACCCTCTTCCCTACTAGCACAAGCAGCCCCACACCCTCCCAGACAGCATATAACAGTAACTCAGGTTAATACTGCAAAAGACATTCCAGAAAATTTCAAGAAAAAACTAATTCCTGCACTTACAGTTTTTTCTTCAAGGCCAGAAAACACCACTACAATAATCTAATGCCAACCAGCACCAAGGCACAAACTCCTATTTGAGCTAGATCCTATCTTTTATACACACTATTAAAGATGTGCAGCCAGGCAGTGATCAGGAAATGCTCTGGCTGACACAGCAGAGAAGAAAAGAACACATTTACCAGCTTCAAAATATTTTTCAGCTGGCAAAAGAGCACTGGAGATGTTCTTCCTGTTCAAGAAAAACATGACTTAGGAGCTTCCAGCAGCGATGACGCAGCCCCTCCTGTACCCCCACAGCTGATGTCTTGGAAGAGCACTGGGAGATGTGGTGAGGTAGGTGAATCAGTGCCACCCAGCTCAGCACTGAATCACAGAGGCAACGTGAGTACACGAGATGTTTGGGTATTGGCAAAATATTCCTCAATTTTGCTCAGCTTCTGGCATGAGAGCAAGAGTCTGGCAGGCAGCATGTCAATTAAAAGCTTAACAAGGCTCAAGCTGAAAGTCAGTGGATGAACTCTTAGGGATGGAGAGGCCAAGGTGGCAGAAAGGTGTATTGAGACAAGCATGGGTGGAAGTGCTGATTGTCCACTGCAACCCCCAGAGAGCTGTGTGCCCCTGTTATGGTGCACACCATTATCATCAAGAGATCACGATTTTTTCAGTTACCTCCCACCACAGGGTACTGCAACAGCAAGAGGAAACACAAATATCCAGGGATTCGGCACACCCTGGAAAACAAGCAAGTGAGAGAAACTGAACACAGCAGGGAGGCAGACACGGAGGTCACTTTTTTTTGCATAGAATCACCCCACCAGTCAGCACAGCTAGGATGGTAATTCTCATTTCCTAAACCCATGCACTGATGTCCCAGTGCTGCTGTTGAGAAACTAGCTATAACTCCCAAGAAAAAAACATTACTGATGAGCTAAATTAGCTGCACTTGATTCACACAGGGAACCACTTTAGGGAAGATCCCAAACCTGCTGAGTCTGCCAGAGGGCTCTCTCTGACCTCAGCAGACTTTGCAAGAGACCTGAAAGAACTGGGGAGCCACTTTAAATCATCTCTGAGGAGATACCAATAAGGAGAGAAAAGTGTAGGTTCACGGACTTTATCCTATCCTGTCCCTGAGTTTAGGGCAAAGACAGCAAAGACTCTGATGCAGTGCACAAAGCCTCCATGCTGCACACCTCCCATGGTGCTCAGTGTTTTGGGTTACACAGCAGCAGCTGAAGATGACAAAGCTTTTCCTTTTGAGACCATGGGCTCAATTCTGCTTTGGTAGCCAGGTCAAGTCAGCTACCAAAACTGCTGTTTCCTGGCAGTGCAGGATGCTACATGACACCCACAGAAGGTCTCTACTCCAATTCTAGTGCAAAGATGATAATAAATGACAAAATGATTCCAACATATATCAAAGGATGCATTTGTCAGCAGTCTTAGCAAATTGACTGGACTACCATGTGAAGGCATGTAAAGGCACAGAAACTGGGGCAATGAACAGAGAATTCAATACTGTCAATACTGTGCCCCAGACATTTACAACACTCTCTTCCCCACAAAATAAGCTGGTTTATCAAAATGATACCTAATATTTATCTCCTATATTGACAAACATAATGAAGCATGGAAGATCACTCTAGAGGATCCCTGTCCCCTTCCCTTCTTCCATCTCCTTCACTGCTTTTTTGTCTAGATAAAACACTGGAGTTTTTTTGCCACTCCCCTCTAGATAACTTACTCTAGCTCTCTGCTCATTCATCCTGACATAGTTCTTTTGAGGCTTGGTACTCAGAACTACACAGAATATTTGCAGAGGGCTCTTGATGTGAGCAGCCCTGAAGTGCAACCTGGTTGCAAGGAGAGAAATACTGAGCAGAATATGTGTGCTGAAAGAGGAAATGCCTGCTGGACTCTAAGCCTGGGAGCCAGCAGCATCCTTGAGCAGTAAAGCATCTTTGAAGGGCAGCTGAGTGTCCAGAGGCATCCTGAGATACCATCAAGAAGTAGAAAACCAAGGAACTTACCATCTGAAAACGTGAAAGAAGTGGGAAAGGTGGAAAAAAGGGAAAACATCCTGAGAAAATAAGATTCAACAACTGCCATTGGCTGTTCCAGCTGCAAGAACAGGAAACAGTGACCTGAGATGTGAGAAATCATCATCATCATCTACTGGTTCTCCCAGCTGAAAAACAGAAATTAACAGCACCTCTTGGCTGCTGAGATGAGTGTGTTGTACACCCTCTAATGTCACTGTGCCATAGAAAGGACTTACTTCTTACCCAAACTGAAGCTTTATCCTCTGGTTATTTCCTGCTTGTGGTTTTCCTACACAGGTTGAGCTCTCCACACGAACTTTCCACAAGATCTTCTAGACAAACTCTTTGACCCCCGTTAGGGATGTCTGGCTGACTCCCAGCTTCATGACAAGGCTCATCATTGCTGTGAGACTCTGCCTGTTACTTTACTGGTCTTCCCCGGGGACCACTTCTGTATTACAGGATCCCTGAAATCCCCCATGGTCAAAATCTTCTTATTCCTGCAGGGCAGTTAACCCTTCAGGTCATGACAGCCACACAGTTAATCATTCCCTCTGATCTCAACTTCTGCATCCCAGAGCCCTGGAGCTGGGCTTTGCCTTTCCTTGCAACTGCATCAGACAGATCAAATTCACTTCCCAGCACACTCCAAATTCTCAGACTTATTTCTGCAGCTTAAACAGTAATTCTTTGCTTTGTAGGAATCAGAGATCCATTCTTACAGTGTAGTGCTTGGCACTCAACTTAGCGGAGTTTAATCCTCTTGATTTTGGACCTAGTGAAGCTAAATCCCTGTGGATTTCCTCTCCTTTTGAAGTTCCTGCATTTCCTCCCTATTCCACCCTCCCACACTGCTTAGAGGTCCTTTCTGTCCCACCACCCCATTAGTGAATTGAGGGTTAAATGCTGTTTCTATTTTTCATAAGCTGGGGTCACCAAGAAGAACACAATTGAGTGTGACAAGCCCAATGGTCCTGTTTTAACACTCATTTCTCTGTAGTTACACAAGCAGGAGGGGCACAAGCAGTGCTTGCAGAAGCAAAACCCACAAACATTTCAGGCAGCAACAGAGAATGTATCTACCTGGAAACCCTTTTATATTGTATTAAAGGATTGTTACATCCCGTTTTACAACATGCCGCAGTCCCCTCAGGACTAAAGCAGTTACTTTCATTAGCAGCATCCCACAATACAAAGTACCTAAATAAGTCAAATCTTTGAGAAAAACAAGTCTGGGGGATAAAAATAACTTTAAAAATAAAACTAAAAAATAAGGTGTTTTGCACACATTCTATGGGCTGTATGCATCACATTGGATTACATTTGTTGTTGCTTTACTGTATTGTGCCATTAACTTGAAGATATCTTCATGCTGATGGCATGGCTGATCTTGCTTTCATGTTGGCTTGCAAGGGTGACAGTAGACAGCTGTGCAGGGATTATCTCAATGGAAAAATCTCTGGTGGGACCAGAAAGTGCATGACAATGAGGGATGCTTTATGAGGGAAAAGACTCTCCTTAGACACTGACAGTTAATAGTTCTCAAACAACTCACCTCTTCAATCAGAGGTGTCCATCATGGAAGCTGAGGACAGTGGGACCAAAGAGCTGGAGTAACCATCTGAAGCAAGCACTATAACTTACCATGGGAAAACACTCAGATTGGAAAAGAAATGCAAAAATGAACCGGTGCAGAAAGTACCAGCAAATCTGAGTAATGAAATACCTTCTGCATGGACTTCAGAAATCACATCACACTCTCAGGTCTAATTTTCTAAGCCCTAGTCAGTGATCCCACAAGTCCAGCTAGTCCTCCAGCACTGAGAGTGCCTTGTTTTCCAGAAACAATGAAACACTTTAGTGCATGGAAAGCCCCTTCTTGTGCAGGGGATGGGGCATCCTAGGGGGACAGTCTGTGACTTTATCTTGAAGAATTCAAGCTAGCTAAGCTAGCCTCCTGCTCAGGGAAATCCCATTTCAATGGCATGTTTGAAAGTGACCTCAAGCCACTGGTCCTCAAAAATGGAGCTCAACAGAGGTGTACAAGGACAGCAGAGGAGACAAGGAACTACACACCCCAAAGAACGCAGCAGTGTAACATAAACACCATAACCCAGTGCCACAGTTCAGTCCAAGCTCTTCACAATCCCTAGTTTACCCAGGAACTGGAATGCATTTCTAAAATGCAAAATCCATGGCATTATTTTTATACATTTTAGACAAAAATTCAGAAAGGTCGCATTTGTTTTTTACTCACTCTTAAAGATCTACAGTTCAGTTTTTTCTGATGAACATTTTATAGCTGTGTCTTGCAAGGCAACCTCTGGCGAAGGACTATGGGGATGCCAGCTTCAGTCTTTCCACTGTTGATGACAACAGCAAGTCTCTGTACACTGCTCCTGGGTGAGGAGAAACACATCATAAATGGAGAATCACAGCAGACTGAGAAACACAGAAATTTAATACCAGTGTTTTCTGCAGTACTCAGCTGCCTGCATACACCTGGGCAAACCCAGGCGTTTCCTCTTAAGGTTTATACACCCGCTTCCCATTATAAACAAGTTCCAACCAGAGCTCTCCAGTTTGGCTCCCACTAACTGGCTGCTGAAAATAAAATTATGCAGCTCTCACTGCTTTGTAAGGACAAAGAAAATGCAACAGAGACCTTAATTTCTTCCCAGAAATCACGTGACAAATCAATAAAATCAGGAAAGGGACAAGTTCACAACAGTGTTCATGAATGATGGAAGTCACTTGGCCTGCATGAACTTTTGAGAGCTGAAAACTGCTAAGGATAAATAATCTCTCTTGATCTCTGAAGCAGAAATCATTGCTGAAATGCCAGTTCAGTGACTTCAATTAGAAAATGCTGTTGGAAGACCTTACCATCCCTCTTTCCTACTAATTAAAATCACCACATAATTTAGCTGCTTTTGCTATCCTTTTTCCTAATACATTCAGATCAGCAGATGTGTTTAAGTACAAAACCATAAAGGCATTGGAAAACTAAGAACTAGTTATGTCTTTGACTTGACCTTTTGGTACTGTTTTGCTGACTATGTTGTCAATGACAATGTCACTGTCCTGTGAATATACCTTGCTGTTTCATTTTAATTGGAAATACCAATTGAAATATAAAGAACCAAATCAATAAACTGTATTTAAACTACAGGTAGACGATCAACAGTCACATTCAAGATGATGTGCAAAAAGACATAGCCTAAAGTGAGAATCAAGAAATGGAACTTGGACAAACATCTCCAGAGCTCATCCCTTCTTACAGCTTGGATGAACTTATATGCTACTTCTGTTTAGGAATAGATGGTGTCCTCTGAAATCAGGTTCCTAAAATGTTTCAGAGGTGGTACAAGTTCCATAGGTTATGTGATCTTATAATTTCATGTACAAACCAGAAAAATAGAAGGTTCTTTTTTAAAAAAACAAAACAAAACAAAACCACAAACATTCATGCAAAATCTAATTAATTCTAATTGAAGATAATTTGATTAGCTGTGTCATTCCGTTCACCTCAGCAGGTTCATCAGGAACACAGCTAGTGTGATTTCACTTAGGTATCTTATCTCTTATCTGTACCCTTTGAAAACTGCATGCTAACAGAAGTAACTCCACATCAATACAAACAGTCTATCTGGCAAATAATATCTGCAGTATGAAATTAATATAACATGCTGCTAATTTACACATTACTTGTTAAAGACTACTCACAATCTGAAACTCAGTTCAAAGAAAAGGGTCCAAAAGGTGAAATAGATCCCTGTTCTGTATTTGTGAGGAAAATCAAGCAGCAGCAATTGGACAGACTGGCAGACAGTGTAGGAGGGATCCAGCAGCAATGCCGTGGACAGTTTAAGAGCCCAATGTCTTGTATGAGATCAGAGAACAAAAGCATGGGCAGGATTTCAAGAACATCAGGGACTGCAGAGAGATGACAGCTGATGTGAGGGTGAGGAGGAAGCGTACATTGTGACCTTTGAAGAGGAAGAGGTCAGGAAAAACACTGCCCAGAATGAAATGCGCAGAGTTGGACTGGAAAAGTCACTGTACCACCAACAACTACTGACAGCACATTGAGCAATAAGGGGGAGAAGAGAATTGCAGAAGGTATCTGGAAGAGCAAATGTAACTGGTGATGGTCTGGTCTTTTTTTTGTGACAGAAGAGCTCACACAGATGCTGCTTGCAAAACCAGAGGAATGAGACATGAGGGTGGATACTAAGAAGAGATGAAAAAGCAATTAAATGGTCTGAGATTGTACATGATCATCAGGGCAAGTGGAAGGGTTAGCAAAGGAGGGCAGGCAAAGAACTTCTGCCTTTGCTGAAGAATGAAAGGCTTCTAAGAAAGGAGAAGAGAGTACAAGCAATGAAAAAGCTTCTTTTGCCAGTATTCTTTTCAAAACAATTGCTGAGTTCCTACACTGAGAGAGAACTGGAGGGAGAAAAAAGGGAATCTCCCAGGGACAAGCCTATGCTGTCAAAAACCTCACTGGGGCTGTAGAGTAAATATTTATAATAAATTACGACTTCTTTATAAACTGTCATATTTGCTTAGTGCATACGATTTAAGAAATACACAGGTATTTCCCAAAATGCGCTCCAGTCCATTAAGGAGGAGATATTTCAAATTTTGTTTTGGTGGGAATAGAAAGTTTATATACTCCTCTATTTTTATCAGTCATGCAAGTCTTTGTTAATAAAGATTATTAACACTTTTTTTCCCCTCCCTGCAATTTTTGATGTATGCACAAATCACTTAAAAAACCAATGCTGTAGCTGTGATATACAAGGGAGCCAATTTAATCACTGGAGATCAACAACAAAACTTTAATTATCCACAGTAAGACAAGAATTCAAGTTTAAGAAAGTGTGACTCTAAAACACTAATAAAGCAGTCCTCATCTTTGAACTGCTGCTGTGAGTGTTAAGCATTTCACTTTAGATTAAATATTGCATTCATTCGATGTGCAGTGCTCCTTTGTATGCTGTATGCACACAGAAAAACACACAAAGCTGTACAAACCTAGTTTTAGCCAAACCCATTATTTTTCATGCATATTAAGCATATTTTAGCAGCATAAATATTAGTTATTATATTGTACAAGAGCAATTGTTCCTGTCTAGAACCATCAATGAAATATGTTCATATACATCAGTTAAATGCTCATATACTTACATCAATTAATAAAATGCAAAGCACCTATTTCACTACCTTTGAAATACAAATATGTTGAGCTCCACCATTCACCTGGTGTACCTGGCAAGGTATTTTAAGTGATGTTGGAAAATACAATGAGCTATAAAGCAAAGACTGACAAGGCTAGACAATGTTGATACTGATGCTGTAATTATTACTTAGGTTTTAATCTTCTAAATCCAGGGGAGACAGGTTTGGTTTAATAGTTTGTCAACAGGATAGTATCTTCAAAAATCAGCTGTTCACTGAAAGATTGTGTTTTTCCTCAGTACTGAGATTGAATAAGGTGGGGTACATATTTTTCAAAATCAATCCACCATCATCATCATCGACCAAACCCTATGTTGGTAAGCCCACCTAGAGTCCTCTTGAAACACATTTGTTTTATTTCCTAATGGTGAGAAATCTTTGGTCTGCCATGCTAGAGAAACAGAAGAAGAGAAAAATTCCTGAAAAAAGGCCAGTCTTACTGAGAAATGAGTTGCAATTAAAGCCTTCCACACATTAGCCATAAAAAACAGACACAAAATTATAGCACACACAGCAGCAATTTTTTTAAACTGAATATTGGATCAATTGTACAAACTTGTCCTAGTGAAGGGAGAAAAAAGAGAGCTGGCACTGTGCTTTATAATATATTTGAGGAACAACACTCATAAAGGGTAGTGTGTAACCATTCACAGACGGTGCTCATATTTTGTTATTAACCAAGTCGCTCCAAGCTCTGGATGAAAGCAGAAACAGATGTTCTGTTTTCTTTGAGACCTTTCTGCAAGTCCAGTCCAGTGGGGACATGTCTGTCTCTGGCTGCACATCCTGCAGAGCTGCACTCTGCTACCTCCCTGAGAGCTTGGGTCAAGAAAAGATGATTTGTCTGTGCAAAACTGAGTAGAAAAAAATGGTAGACATAGCTGGGCTAGGTTTAGCACAGTGTATTGGATGGTGAGTGTCTGAAGAGTGTTCAATAATGTGCATTATCAGGGCATGACTGGACTTCACTATTAGTGCAAAAAAAGCTGGACTGGGTGATGTTGCAGCAGCCCTCAGTAATGGCAGTAAACCGAGAGCACAGCAAAAGCCCCTCTCACAGCAGGGCATGGCAGAGAGACCGAGTCTGTGCACAGAGCCACTGTCATAACTCACACATGTTTTCATGTGGCAGCATCCAGAGCGGGGAGATAGTAATTGGGTCTCTTTGTTCATTCAGTTCTTAATCTCTCTGTTGAGACTGACAACGGGGGAGACCATTAGTGTCAGCTCTGCCGGGACTTTCTGTTATTAAGGCTACTTAAGCTTTTCCAAGTAAATTGCATGTGTCAAACTAACAGCACACAGTGATGGGCAAAAAAGCCATTACACAACTGCTCTCCCTTTCTATTGATCCACCCAGGTGCAAGGGGGAAGGGAAAGACAAAACCCTGGAGACTTCAGCCAATTCTCTGCAATTCCCTGCTCCTCCCACTCATTATTTTACACTATTTACAGGCAGTACATTAGTCATTCCCTCAACTTCTTTCTCTTAACAGGAGGTTAATGACAGAACCCACAAGTCCCTCACAAAGCTTTGCAATAGTCACCACGCTGGATATACTTTGCTGGATAACTTAAATATTGAAAAAGTTTGGATTTAGTTAAATTTCCTTCTACTGTAGATGGAGGAAGGCAAACAAGTGTAATGCAGGCACAGGAGCGCCCCAGCCGCTTTCTTGCCCCTTCCTCTGACCACAAAGGGACATGACCTCTAATTTTCACACACTTCTACTTAGGTGGTGCAAACCCCATATGTAACAACAACCTGGCCATCCTTTAGAAGAAATATTTTGCTACGTCAAGGCTTCCATCTTCTTAGAGAAAGAGCTAAAGATTGTTTCTAGACTGTCTTCTGAACTGTCATTATAGCCCTTAGCTCCCATCTGAGGCTACAGGATTCCCAGAATCTTTTAACCACCATTCATTTTGTTGTCATTAAAGCAGCAAAGCCATTCCTGGTGCCACCTTCACCATATCTAACCTTACATATGCAAAACCTTAAGTAGAAAATAAGTATAATCCTTGATCCTCTTATATCACAGGGAATTTGCTGTTAACTTTGATGATTTCACTCAACTCCTGATACCCAGAGAGCTACAAGGCTTGTTATTGTTCATATTTACAAATAGCTTTAAATCTCTAGGCTACTTTTTTGGATCTTGGAATATTTAATCTGTGGATCTTGGTCTATAACACAGCACACTGAAGAATTCTTTCTGCTAGGTGTAATGTTTGTTAAAATCCATGTAGGTTCTTTGAGGCAAACAGGGATTTCTACCCTGCAATACAATTCCAAAATATGAATTGTAAAAGGAACAGCTCTTATTTCAAGTATGGGCTCAACTGAACTATGGCATTTCTCCATTATGTCTTACTTCCCTCTCTTTTGCTAGTTTCTTTACTGCTTTTCAGAAGAAAATCAAATGAAAAAGGGAAGAAGCAGTAGATGGGAAGTTTAAGCAGATAGAACTTAGTCCATTTAAAGTTAGGGAGGACAAAGGTAGGACAATTCAGCTACCTGCAAAGCCACTGTAGGGCACATACATTAAAACCAGATACTGTGACAGGCTGCAAGGCACAGGCACCAGAGAATCATTATGGCTCTTGCAGGAAAACAAGTCTTTATATTTATGAACTCACTGGCTGTTTATTTGTTCTCTGTTTAAAAGTTTCATGATGAGTACAAGTACCTGCGTCACTGTTCCATTAAGTACCCTGACATTTTAGCTGGATCTTTCAAACAGATTTATGCCCCTTCATCCAAAAGGGGCAAAAAGAGAGGCAAAGATGAACAAAGGGCTCTGGAGCACTATGACCGTGGGAATGAGGTGCCCTCCACATGGAAACAGAAGAGCTCTTTAGATAACAGAATGGACAGCCTATGAAATGTCACTTACTCAGCTTTCTCTAAAGATGGGGAGTTTTAGGACCACCATGTGTAGGAATTAATTCAAGCAAATGAGCAGGTTGTTAGATTTTTAACTCCAGAAGAATCTGCCAGCCTCACTGCCCCACCTCTCTCCCTCACCACCACCCTTCAGGAAAGACAAGGAACTGGGGATACATATCCACAGGTAGCCCAGACCCATTCTCTTCAATGACTGCAGAGAATGCTTATGGAGAAAGAAACAGAAGGCAGTCCACACTAGGCACTTAATTTGGAGATTCTAAACATCCCTTCAGAGGAAAAATGTCTCTTTCTGTTCCCTAAAAGAAAGTCCCAGGCAGACAGGTTGGTTTAAGAGCCAATGTCCAAATTTGAATAGCCTGATGTTTCAACTAAGACTTGAAAGACTTGGCAAAATGACCTGTTCACTTTCTCACATTCATTCCAAATCATCATGTTTAAAATGTATTAGCAAATACAGGAACTACTTTTCCTCACCTAATTTAAACTAAAAAGCATACTTTTTGTGTATGTTTGTGAGGGCACTAGATTAGTTCCATTTCAGTTTCGGGTATTGAAATCCCAAATATAGGATTCAGCCTCGGTGGTGGTTCCCACTGTACTGCCTCTACTGACCATCTGCAGTCTTTGCATAAGAACCTAGCTCCGAGCAGATGTACAGATACACCTGGACAGGCAAGGCAGGTCTGTCCGAAGGCACACCCGCTGTGCTGGCGACTGCATACCTGCTCAGCACACTGCCTGCTTACCACCTGTGGCACAAATAAAAAGGGCAAAAGGTTCAAAATCAGATAACACAACTGGATAGCTACAACCTGGATATCAGCAAAAAAAAAAAAACACCCTAAAAATATCTCAAATACGTTCTGCTTTATTTGTGCTCCAATAGAAACAGCAGAAGGAAAGAGGAAAAAAGTCAGGAGTTGAAAGGAAAATGTTCAAAAGAAAATAATATATGTAATTTAAAGTCTTTTTGTGGGGTTTTATGAGTTTTTATACACACCAATTATTTTCAAGGTCTTATTAATTATGTACCCTCTGAATATATGTTTCTATAATACAGTCAACAGCCATTATTTTTGTTAAGTCATTTGTGCACATGAAAGAAAACCAGGAAACTCACACCATCATTTGATGTGAAAGTCCTCAACCACAACATTTGTCAAAGGTTTTACTCTAAAACTCTTACTAAATGTTTAAAGAAGCTTAACGGAGATACTGTCTGATTCCTGTTCCCTGCTTATCTGCACAGGAGGGCAGTTTCCCTTTCACACAAAGACAAGGAAGAAGCCTCTGTTGACTTAGGTGGTGTAATAGAAAAAAACAGATAAATGTTTTTGCAGAATGAAAGAGAAAGAAAAAAACCAAGTATCTCTGCAGTTTTGTCACACTTTCTGATTTCTGACAACAATCAAAACAAGTGCAATGATTTTAGATGCCTACCAAAGCAGCACAGACTACATGGAATAAAGAAGCCAGGTACTGAGATATACTCTAGTTCTCTCTCATCTCAGGATTGCTGTATGGCATGTAGTAACGAAGAAATTTGATTCTTTATTCAGCTGTAACATAAAACAATGCATATGATAAAAAACAAGAAATAAAATTTCCTTGACAAAAGAGAACCCTACGGAATTTCTGAAAGTGACTCCATAAACAAAAAACAGTGACTTAATAGGAAAGCAATTTAAATGTCCATATATTTTTCACAAATTAAGGTAAAAACCATTTGATTGGTCACCTTGTTTGTATCAAAAACAAGAAGGAAAATACTGCCTGAAAGTATTACATAAGAGTATCCCATATCTGGGCTCTCATCTCATTAAGAGGGAGAAGTGCAGCAGCCAACAGCTACCCAGGCTGACACCAGCTGCAGTCCATGGCAGAGGAACTGGATGTGACCAAAGCAAAGCAGCACACTTGTAAACTCACCCCAGCTGTAGAGCAAATAATTCTGAACATCTAATCCCTACCAGCAGCTAAATGGGCACATGGCTGGGCTGATGTTTTGCCATTTCAACCCAGGAATAAAACCTCCCACAACTGCAACAGAAAAAAAAACCATTTCACTCAGTTTCACACTTTCTGAAAGCAACCCAACATGCCCTGAGATTTTATGTCCAAAAAGAAGATTCCTTAAGAGTTTTTTTGAGCAGCAGATTTAACTGGCATGTAAGTGAGGCATTGGGAGGAACTGATTTAATTGTAAGAACTAATTGTACATGTAATCTTAAAAATGTGAAAGCTTGGCATCTCTGATAATAAAGACACAATCACTTGCAACAAAATATAAAGTTTACAGTAAAAATTGACAGTTCTACTTTGTAACCAAAAAGTACTATATTTTCATGAATGTCTATTCAGGACAAAGAAAAGTATTAGAAAAAAATTAACTGTTTGGTGTATTTTTTATACAATACGACTGCTACTTCTCAATATTGTGCAGGGCTGTTTATAGAGGGAATGATACTTCAATTAAAATGATGAAAAATAGTGGGTTTAAAATAGTTTTATTAATTATTCTGAACCACTTTAAAGACTGGTTACAATAAAAAAACCCCACATATAACATTTTTCTTTCTGATAATTCACTGATTGTTTTGGGGTTTGGTGCATTTAGAAGGTTTTTTTTTTTAACTCTAAGTACCCACTGTATGTCAAAGTATACTTTGAAGAAATCCAGTACCAGCTCCACTTTGCTACACAATCTTAAAAACAACATGATTAGCTAACAAGGTTTTGAAATCTTTCATATAGGACATATCAACTAACTTTTGACACAGTTAACAAATAAAATTCATATTAATGGAGCACACATATACTTGAAACATCTGATACGAAATAGTTAAAAGAAAAACATTCATTAAAGAGTATTTCCAAATCAATTAAAAGACCTTCAAAAGGAGAAAGATCAAAAGAGTAGTAGAAAGCATTTCTCAAATGAAGCTGCACATTGCACAGCAAACACCTGCACCATCGTCACAGACACCTGCAAGCTCCAAAGCCAAAGTCCAATCAAGACAGAAGAAAGCAAAGATCACAGTACTGGTGTCATGCTTGCTACTAATCACCTACTATGGAGCAAAACAGTCGAGCAAACCACCTTCTCAGGAGGAAAAAAAAAATCAGGAGGAAAAAAAATTATATGTATGTACATATGCCTCTGTATCTATCTCTGCATGATAGATCTCTCATTAGACACTTTCATCCAAGTACACAAGATACTCTAATTGCTACCTGCCAAGGTTTACGAGTGAATTACAGAGACTTCACTTCCTTGCCTTCCCTCAGAGCTGACAGTTCATCAGGGACACCTCGGCAGAGAACAGGCTCCCCTGATACTGTGGGGTCCTGAGAGCAGTGGCTCCAGTTCCTGAAAGGTCTCTTCTTAGCACCTGGGGTGTCTCATGTCTTCCTAGCTTCCATTTGATTTCCAAAGAGGCCCACAATGCATTATTCCCCACCCTGCAACCCAGCAGAGGGAAGCAGGAGAAGGAACCCTCTGTGCAGGATCATTCCAGATTATATTTAGCCCAGTCTGATCTTAGGCTCTGTAATTTGGGCAACAAATGACTGGCTCCATTGAGGGTGGGGAAGAAGAGCACATGCCCCAGTGTGCCTGATCATGCCCTAAGTAAACCAACTAATCCCCTTCTGAACTACTTGAGTCCTTCAAAGCAATTATTTTAGAAAACAGACAAGATCAGTCAGTCTGCCTTATCAATATTCAGACATTACCATAAGGCTCTTGGATAAACTCTCAGCTATTTATTTTGTGCCCTCACTGATAACCACCTAATGCACAGAGCTGCCTCTCAGGGCGTGCAGGGTTGTGCACAGCTTTGGATCTCTCCAGCAGAAAGAGCCAGCAGTCCCTGGCTGCATCAGGTGGTCAGCACACAGCAACAGGACTCAGTGCAAACAGAGACAGAGAGAAGGAGAGTTACAAGGAAACAAATAAAAAGAGCATTAGAGGTTCCTGATAAATCTACAGCATCATAAAAGCTGCAGAGACAAGAGACATAAGCTGCTCTGCCTGGCAAAACCTCCCGTAGGGCTACGCTAAGTAGGCAGACAAGAGACGTGGTTATAGCTGCCATTCATCAAGCCTCGGCATCAACAACGCAGAAAACAGGAGAGTAAAGACAAAGTTCAGACATCAATTTAAATTCTGTTTTCAAACTTTAGCTCTTCCGTGTAACATAATATCATATGAAAAGGGAGCAAACAGTTCATCTGCCAAAAGCTTGTCTAATTACCGCAAATTTGTTTGCTTCACATTTCTTGAATTCCTTTCTCTTTGCCAGACAATTGACTAAGAAATACTCCTTTCCTCAAAAAAGCACCGAAGCAGAATAAATAGAACAACTAATATAAACTGGCAGCTGTAAATTAATCTATGTAGTAGGCAGCCTGGAAGGCTTTGTTCATCCCTACAGCTTTGTCAGCTACAAACCAGAGGAAACAAAAACAACCCCAAATACTCATGCACATCCGCACACTGTTCATTAAAAAGCAGCACTAATACTTAATCTCACCAGATGCCGGGATGAAACAAGCAGCCCAGTCTCAGTGCACTCAAGTGGTGTTGTGCCAAACAAGAGCTCTCACAGCGTTGGCACAATTGTCTGAAAAATAAGCAGCCATACACGCCCGCATGCACAAGCCAGCAAGCGAGCGAGTGCTTCCATTGCTGCCTCAGTTCCTTCAAAGGCTCTCCCACTTTTTAAACTGGCATCATTTGAGCCTGTTACAAACAGATTACAGTGTAAATTTATGTTCTGTTTTTCCAAACTGACCCCTGTGCCCTCAATTTACATTCATGCACTCTGAATGATTTTGAGCGATTATAGCTATTTTTGTCATATTTATTTTCCCATTCTTGTCAATTTAAAAGAAGCTGAACCTAAGAAAAAGGATGGAGTCTGCACAGTGAAACACCCTAATTTATCACCTCTTTGGTAAGAAGAAACCTACAGCTGTTCTGTAACAGCTAGTATAGTGCTAGGTTATTAAGTGCTTTATTCCTCAAACATATTTCAAACATGTTATTACATCTTAATCACTCTGCAACTATACAAAAATGTTTATCGAAACCTCTGATGAGCAGTTTTATAACTATTCCTTTAGCACTGATCGGGGAATGAAAACATAAACAAAGAGGGCTGACTCTAAATGTTTAGTACATTCAGGTGATGGTATTTGCCTCAGAGATACATTATCCAACATAAAAATCTATAGTTTTATTCAGCATAAATAAAACAACATGTTCATTTGAAGCATTCAGATCTAAGCCCCTGGGCTCTTCAGGGGAAAAGGCAAAGTCAGTAAAAGTAATTTGGGTGTTTTAAAACTCTCTCTTGATTTATGGTATTGTATGGAGAAAAAATCTTTGTATATAACTGTTCATATTACATACTGCAGTATTCAAATATCATGGGGAAAAGCAATCAAAATAAACCAGAGTCTTCTCCTTCCCTGCCATTTAAATATATTTCATTCAGGAAAGTAACCTCTAGCTGATTACTTGCAGCAGCAGCAGCACTAAGAGTGTGTCACAGCTCATTTGCCAGAGCTGCAAGAATGAAGCTCGTTCTGTGCTGGAGACCTCCCTCCATAAACAAAGTGAACAGGTGCTTGTGGAAACACCCTCTCTATGAGGTCTTAGTTTTGGGTTCTTGATCTGTAGCACTATCACCAAAGAAAGTTGACAGTTTCAGCTACCCACGTAACAATGCGTTAAAAAAATTAATACTGAAACTGAGTTATTAACCAGGTCAATTTATGCAGCAGTAAAATAAGCTTCTCAGGGAGATGCTGGGATAATAAAAACTTTATTATGCTGAAACATTAAAAACAGAAGTAAAACCAACAGAAAGATAAAGGAAGGCACGTTCTGGCCACTGCCACCTTATGGTTTGGAGTGAATCCAGCACATTTTGAAGGCAGAACCTCTACAGCAGTGGACAGACAAGTATCTTCCATTGAGAAAGCACTCACAAAGCACCTGTCCAAGTACATTTGCTTCATTCATGTTCATTTTACCTGAACTCATCTTGAACTACATTTGCTGGGGGCTTGTTTTTTGATCGTTACTTCTATCAGAAACTTGAATGACAAAACTACAAGACCACCAGGGCTGAACATGGAGACCAAGAGGTGAGCAAAGCAAAACTTTCTTTACCACATTTATATATATCAAATATATTTATATATGTATGGTTTTATTCACATTACTTTCTACACTCTGCATTATGGTTTATAGATACCTAAGGTGATTTTTCCCTCCTCCTTCTGTTCTGTAACACCACCTAACACACTGAACCTGGTAACCCTGCTCTGGGCACCTTTGGCATGTATCCCTGTAGCTAAGCTCCAAACTCTGCAGCCCCAAGCTCCAGGGGTAAGGCAAGCCCTAGCCACACTGGTCTCACCACCAGTGAGACTGCACACAACCATCCTGCCATTTCAGAAGAAAGCTTCTGCTCCCTATCAAATCCCCTCCAGTAACAGCTGGACCTGAAATGTCTCCTCCAGGCAACTCCCACCTCTCTTTGCATCAGCAGTCTCTCTACACTGCCCTGGCACAGGATAAACATGAGTCGAAGAGAGCTTGGTTTTGGTTTGGCTTTGCACCATAGATCTTGTGCTCCCAACCAGGCTGAAAGGAACTGCAGCAAGCCCCAAATACCAGCCCTGGCATGACCTGCAGCTGCTCAGCTGGGAGGCAGCAGGGAGAGGACAGGAGAAAAGCACTAGTGGAACTCTAATCCCAGGTGAACTGATGCACATATTCACCCTGTCTGTGTCTGGAAGGACTACATCACTAAAAAGTGGAGAAAACCTTGGAGATAAGGGCTAAAAGGGTTACAGCGAACTATCGACGTACCCATTTCTATCTCTGTGAATTGTGCAATTCCTTACAGGAAGGATTACGTCCCCAGAGCACTGTGCTGTGGCCAAAACACACCCCCACACCCCTCCCTGGAGTGCCTCCCTGGATAATCCCCAGCAAAAAAATCCTCTCCCATCCAACGGTGCTGTCAAGGGCTAACGGAAACAGTAGCTTGCCGGAGCAAAACTATTTCCAACCTTCAAAGGCAAAACCCCCCACAACTCCAGGCCACCACATCCCTTCACTGAAACATAAACACAAAACAAAATTACCTAGGAACAGCAACTGTGTTTCTTTCTCCTATTTGTGTATGCACATACATGCACGTGCATATATTTATATAGATATACATATATATATATATGTGTATATATATATATATTGCACTGCCATCTGTCAGAGGCTTCTACCAGCAGCTGCAGGAGACAAATGCCCCCCTGCCTAATCCCCTCCCCATGCTGGAAAAGAGCTCATTTTACTAGCTGAATGCATGGTATATATTTTCTGTATTTTTATGTATCATTAGACATTCTTTTCTCTGTGTCATGAATGAAATGGGGAAGAGTCACTGATTTCTAATGAGGAAGAGCAGAAAGGCAGAGTGACAATACAAGGACCCTGTATTAATCAAATGTCCACCCCAGACAGGAATTCCAAGGCCTTAATCTCTGTCGGGGAGAAGTGTTGCTTAAAGCTTTCACTCAAAGAGAAAAGGAGAGATTTCACATGGCAGGTGCTACACTTGCTGCAGCAGTGTAAAACTCCATTATTCCACATTTCTGGTGAACATTAAAAGAGAAAGACAGAAAAGAAGAAAGGAAACAATACAAGCAGCAGCCTCAATGCAGGGGGGAGTGGGGAGGAATGGGATTCCTTGCTAAATTCTCACATTATTATGCATTAACAAATTTAAACAGACTAAACAACATGATGGGCCAACACACTTGTTCCTCATCTGTAAGCAACTCAGATGAGGCCACATTTTGTTCTGGCACTGGTCCCCACATGACTGGTGGTGCCCACGCAGGACAGAGCCAGAGCATCAGAAAACAGGAGTCTGCACAGCTCCACGGCACAGCCTTGCCTTCACATCCCTTGAGCTGGGAGCCTGCTTTCATCTCTTCCCTAGAGGATGTTCCTGCCTCTTGGCTGAAGCAGTACAGGCCTCTTCTGTGCCCATCCAAATGCACTGCTAGTGCAAAACATTTCCTTGCTCGTGAAATCTGGAAGAGCCTCTGTAAACCTCCCTTCCTCATCTACTTTCTAACTTGTTTCAAACCCAAGGAGAAAATGTCTTGCCTTTCTTGACTAAGCAAGAACATCCCTCTGTAACAGAATTACTTAAGTGAAGTGTTTTAGCATAAAAATTGTGTGGAAGACTCTTAAAAATGACCTGCCAAAGAAAACATAGCCTCTGTCCCTGCAACATTAAATTACATATTTAGTTGAGGAGAAGGAAAGCTCCTGTTTATTACTTGTGTTAGAAATTCATGTCTTGCCTCTCCTGGGATGCCACATGAATGACTGGAAAGGTGATGTCAGAGTAAGCATCACAGCAACAGTGCCAAAGGAAAGGAAAAATCCTTTCTGTTACTTTGTTTTGTTTTGGATTATGTTCAGGAAGATGCATCACTTCAGTACAATTGCCAAAGTGTTTCCTGCACCATGCCAGTCTGCAGCCTAGAGCTGGATATTGCCCATCCTGACCGTGCTGGCTCTCCATGGAGACCTCCAATACATTCAGAGAAGACAGTGGTGTTTGAAACACTGCTACAATGAAAAGTAAAGCAACCAAGGGAAACAGCAGACCCTTTCAGACTTGCTGCGAGCAACGCTGAAATAAAATTATATCATTTTCTTCTTTAATTCACAGATGAACTACAAGCAAATAAAGCATTGGGTTGGATTCCTAGACCTGGTGTGGTGTTTGCAGAGCCTAATCTGCCCAATCATCAGCTTCATAAAACACACAAGTAACACTGACACTCACATCTCATGGACTATTCTCTAAAACTTACACAAATTTACCGCTCTTCAGCTCAAAGCACCATGACTTCAGTATGTTCACCCAGCTGTACCAAACATATCCTGCATCTTATATTTATCTCCTATTGTTTCATCACAGTCTGTCATCCTTCTTTGATCACTCTTCCCTAAAAGCAGCTTACTGTTTTCATTCAAAATATAAAAAATGCTGCTTAACCAGCAGCCATGTTCATATCCCCAAAATAATGTTGCAGTCATTCAATTCTCACACAATATATAAGTAGTTGCCTTAACTCCCAGGTACCCTTTCCAAAGTCATGCCACAGTTTAGAATAAAAAACACTGCAGCTACAGCAGTCATAGGGTAAGATCAGGAAAAATTACCAGAAAGTTCTGATGAAGATATAAGCATTTATTATTTAAATATCCAACAACAATTATGTTGTAGCAAAAGAACTGTTTTACCTTCAGAAACTAGCACAAACATTCATTCATGGAATTTAGGAAATCAAGCTTAGGTCATTGTTATCCAACCCCATCTTATCCAGAAAAGGAATGATGTAAATATTGAAGGATCATACGGAGTCAAGGGAGAGACAGTTTTCATTCCTTCTCTTCCCTAGCCATACACTTCTGGCCACTGTGTGAGGCCAGGAGGAGGAGCTTTTTTGGTCCAGCTAAGCCAATATACCTGCTTATTTTCCTGCCTTGTCTTGTTGTACCAAAGAAAGCCCATGAGGGAAAATAAAGGGGAGGCCAGGACATTCTGGAAAATACTATCAATTAAAATGCTCAACCAATGTTCCTACACCTGTTTAGGTTTGCTTTTATAAACTTGCTGAGAAGAGAGAAAATTGACAAATTCTACAAAGGAAGGTCAAGATTGTCATTGAAAAGGTGAAAAGAAGAAAAACCAAAAGAATTACAAACTGCCACCCTGCCCTTACCACCCAGAAATAAATGGTTAAGCAGCCACAATTAGAATACAAGAATGAAAGTAAGATAAAAAACCTCCAACAGCACAAAAATAATCAAAAATTATGTCTGATGTAATATTCCTCTTTGACAGGGTAACCTCTCAGCAGACAAAAAGAAGAGCAGTGTATGCATCTTGAATTCAGTAAGGCTTTTGACACTGACACATGAACTAAGAAAATACAATCTATGGGTACAAGCTAGGTGCCCAAGTGGTTTAGAAAATCAATAGCTCAGCAGTTATCTCTGAAAGTTTCTTTATCCAACTGTCCTAAAATTTCTGATAGGCTCCTATATATGTATATGCTGGGTCCAGTTTTGTTCAACAGTCCCATTTGGGATCAAGGAAACAAACACGACACTTGTGAAATCTGTCTCTAACATCAGAATGGGTAAAATTTCAAGTTCTTTTGAGAGAGGTCACTTTTCAAAGTCATTTCAAATTGCAGAAATGGTCTGGAACAAAGAGGATGCAATCAATAAAGTGCAAAGTTCCACATTTACATAGGTATAATCAACTCTAAAAATGCAAAAATAGGAATGAACTGACTAAGCAGGAATACTGGAGGAAACCACTTGTTAGACACAGTGAACCAAAACCTAAATGGAAATAAAGAATACAGTGCTGAAGGACAAAACATACCTCTCAGGCTGGACATGTTAGTAGTGGCTAGAGAACTGTTGGTTCTAGTAGGCAAAGGAAGAAAAATGCACAGGCTCTTTTGTGTGAATAAGATAAGCCAGTGTGACTTAGATTGTGATTTAAAACCAACTTTATTAAACTGACACAAAAAATAATGTGATGTTGTTGTAAAGCAGCCTGTGTTTAATTAATTTAGCATAGCTTGATAAAGAAATCTTAGACTACTTATCAGAGTTATTCATGTTCCCCCAGATATCTTCACCTCAAAAATGGGACTAAGTATGAAAACTGATAATGTATATTTCTCACTTTATTCACTTTGAATGTGACCACTAGACCATATTAAATCACAGTAAAACTCACCAGTAAGTTTTCTGAGAGAAGCAACTTCTACATCATCCCATTTTTGCTAACCAAATTGCTTTAAAAATGTACATGAAAAGCTGAGCACTTGCAGCTGTTAATGGGAAACTGAGTGAAATGAAACAGTCCCAGTGCTGAACCTCTCCATTGTTAACTCCAAATCAGCACAGGTCTCACCACTTTCTATAGAGCTTAACAGCCTTTCCATTTCAGAAATAAATTTTAATCACCTTTATTTGGGAAAACTCATTTTAGTGTGCCTTTTATTTCACAACTAGAAGCATTCAGCATACAGGATCTTTGTATTTATCACTATTAGAATCACAAAAATATTAAAATCTCCTTTAGCAAGTTGCCAATTACCATTCTTCTTACAGTGGAATAAGGTGCTCTTGCACTTTAACTATTAAAGCAAAATGTGCATTTCCCATTTAACACTGACTACACCACATCACTTGTCCACTACAGTTAGAGACGCCAGGGGATTTTCAACAAACTGTCAAAAAGACTTTCTCTACTTTAGGAAACATTCAATCTCTAAATATAATGGTGTCCACAGTTACATAAATCAGAAATAATCCTGAAGACCCTATTCTCCACAGACAACAGCAGTTATACATTCTGAAGTCCTTCTTAATAAGCAGCATATCCATATCCCACGATATTATTATTGAGCATATTTATGATACCAGAAGAAGCAGTGTCCTGCCTATGTTACAGCCATGATGGAAAGCATTATGGAGAGCCAGATGAACACGTACACCAAAGCAGCTCCAGAGTGGCCAGGCCTGAAGCAACCTGGACTGTTTGAGAAGACTCAAAATTAGGAGAGCAATGAGATGAGAAAGATTAAAAGGTCAGACAGACAAAACAGCAAGTAGACACAGAGGTAGCACGGTCCAGTGATGTGACCAGAATACGTATGTATACTCCAGTCCCAGGTCTGACAGAGGCTTTCTCTGTGCTGTTGAGAGAATCATTTCATTTTCCTACACTTGTGGTTTACAAGCTTTAGAAACATTGATTCCAGATTTACTGAGACATACAGTGGTACTGCAAGAATGCACTACCCTCTACACCCAACTAAATTTCTTAGAAGAAACATAAACAATGACAATAGAGAGTAGGGGAAAATGATGTAAGGGAGGAGAAGGAAAAAAACAAAGGAATGCAAAAATAAACAAACAAAACCATCAAATAAACAAACAAAAAACCCTGAAACAAGAAGTTTACAATAGAAGTTTGAAACTGACTCTTTAACTCAAGATTAAAAGTTTGAAAAACCCTTAATGTTTCTGAAATACATGTTTCCATTAAGCCAGGTTATGGCAAAAACTCCACAATCCAGCACAAAACAAGCTAGCTTCTTCATACAGTCTATAGAGATAAATATGTACAAACAAAGGGCATATTTATTTAAAGAATATTCTCCAGGATCCTTATATACAATGAATCAGGGTGTATATTTTAGGAAAACAGCATATTTAAAAAAAAAAAAAACTGATTTGTTTTCTGAAGACTTTTTTAGGCTACATTATAAAATTGTCCATGTGGCAAAAATTTCTGCTGGTCAAAAGGTACCTCTGATTTCCCCAAGCTTCAGTCACTTATTTTCAGGAAGAAAGGTACACTGTGTGAGTGTCCTGAAAATTGGCTTTGTTGCCTCAGTCTTCTACTTTGAATGGAGCAGAGGTTCATAGGCAATGTAATTTCAGAAATTACTAATGCTACTCAAACAACCATATGCCTCTATTTTTACACTGCCCTCCATTCTTCTGCCAGATGCTTCTCTTCTTTCATTTCATCTGCTTAATGAAGCTCAGCTATTTAGGCCCCAGTGCTTTGATTTTAGAAAATTACGTAAGATACTTTATGAAAATACATTATCATTGGCTGAAAGAAGACAACTGACTGTCTAATTTTTTTTTTTTTAAAGGTAACATTTAGTTTAGCTGTTCATAAAGGTACTTGGTGGTGCCAATATCCCACCTTGCAGAGGGTAAAACCAGAGACAAATCTCCAGCCAGAATTAAAATATGCACAGGATACTTAGAGCAGATATAGTCATACTCATGAAAGTGTACGTGACATTTTGTCCCCATTTGGGTAGTGGGGTATTTTTTGCACTGACAAAGAAATGACAATGTAATATGGAATATCTAATAGTCTACATGTCTGGATGTTTATCTAGGATCTCACTGTACAGGATTCCAGATCTGTGGATGGTTTGGTTATCCCGGGATCCCTCTGAATCTAGCAAATCTCAGTCTGCTATTTTGCTCATCCCTAAAGAATTAGTATTGTAAGACCCCCTGAAACCTCTCATTTTATCTTTATGCCTCCATCATAGTCAATGAATTCAAACTGCTAACTTGTATGACCTCAGAATACAGGTTGCTATGTGATTAATTTTTAATTTGCCTTAATCGAAACACTGAGAAAGGAAGACAAAAGTTAAAAAGCAATATTCAAACTCACATTTATTACTACTCTCAAGGGTGCAATTCATCTACCCTGAGAAAGCCAAAGAAGGGTGGAAGGTCTCATTTGGATGCTTTCTGGCACAGCGAGGACCACTGTGACAAAAGCAGAGCACAGCGGTCACAAGGAGCTGTGCTGCTCTGGGTAGAGGAGTTACAGAGCAGATGCAACCCCCATACAGAATCCTCCCAATCCACCATCTGAGTTATAGAGTGGTACCACCACTTCTGAATAGAAGTGAAGGGGCAAGGCTGGAAGTATCTCACAGCTGCAGGTGCTCAGATCAAAAGCTGCTGTTACCCCCACAGGGTAAAAGGAGTTCTAAAACTGGAGTACAGCTCTCACTGCATCCACAAAAGCAGCTGCACTGCTTGGGAACACAAAGCGTCTCAGGTGTCCTTTAATAGACTGGGCAGCTCCCAAACTGCCTAGGGGACATGCTCAGAAGGTGAGAAAGGCACCAAGGGTCAGTAAATTACATTAGTTAGAGTTTCAGAGTTGACTTACATATTTCTGTTAGGCAGAGGGATTGCACTTCCACACTGCCCTGTTATGTACTGTGTTACAGGGCAAAAGAGTACTTTCCTTTACTGATGAGATGAGCTCTCATATTTCATAACAAAAAAAACAGCTGTTTTTAATGACAAGTGAGATTTTAAAGACAAGTTAAGCTTCTTGCATACAAAACCACCGGTAAGAGAAAAGAGGTCAGGTCCCCACTTGTGTCAGGAAGGAAAACATTAACACAGCTTTGGAGCAGTCAATTCAGTGTTAGCTTGTCTGCTTTATTTTTAATGAACTGTGAACAAGCCAGTAACTTTGACTAACAGTTAATACCTTGACCCAGCACATATATAAAACCAGACATAGCCTCAGGGAACGGGTTTACTCCTAGGGTCAATCCAACCAGGAGAAAAAGGTGTTATATATTGGTTTGGCATGGTCTAATTCAGCCACAGCACAAACTGGGGCCAGATACACTGCAGGAATGATCCTTGTGCAAACATGGCACGAGGGGCAGCTGACAGGTATTACACAGGCCAGAAAAAAGGAACCTATTAATGCAGGGCTGCAGGAGAGGTTTCATAGCATGCAGTGACCCTCCTTCCTTCTGTGCCTTCCACTGCTCAGCAAAATTACTATGCATGATACTGGAGCAAAAGCTGTAAAAGAGGGTAATGGCTTTCTGATCCACCAACTAAAAAGAGAAATTCAGCAATTTGCTTTCAAGAAGTATCTTTTTAAAATAGTTCATGATATCTATGCTGCAGATCATAGGTGTCCCTTAGCATGAGGAAATTTACCCCGACTCTTATTTCTCCTCTTACACTAGGGTAATGCAATGGTTCCCAAATCCTAATGCACATATTGCTTCTGATTTGTATCTTACAGCAAATAATCACAAACACCTTCCTTGAGGGGCTGTAAAAGAAACTAGACTATTACAATTATTCAGTTCTCACATGCCCACATGGGGCTGAACAGCCCTCCTAACCTGACAGTTAGTCCATCCTAATAGAGGGATTCAAAGTATTTCTCTCTTTCTTCTCTGCTTACAGCTGCTTTTTAGGCAGGTGAACACAGGTAGCAAAATGGCCTTTTATTTCAGCAGCAGCTAGATCCAAATGATGTCAGCATACAGTAGGTAAAGAAACACACAGGACAGGCTGCAGACCTGGCTGATCTCTTTTTAAGAGAAAAATCAAGAGATGACTTTCTACTAGTTTGAAATTTTGACCAGCATGACCACTCTTCAGAACACGAGATGAAAACTTGCAATGCCGTGTCCAATCACTCTCAAAATGAATGACCTCCTGACAAGGTTTTATTGCTTCACCTACGAAGCTGAATACCCAACACAAATCTCTTGGTGCAAATGTCCTTGGCTGCTTTTTTTTCTGAATGGTTACATTTTCATCATTGTCATCACCTTCAACAGATGCTCATTGCTCAAAAGCTCAGTCAAGGGCGAAGGACAAAAACATGGCAATGATGTAAGGGCAGCTGTGAAATGATTACTCAAGATGAAATCGATAGCAGTGTACTACTGTTGGGAGATCAGCAGTACAACTGAAAGCTACTGAGCCAAAAGTGGTTTCATCTTCAACCAGGAAAGCATGGTGTATGAGGACCTGATTTCGTTTCCTTCAGGTTTGAAAGCACTGTTGCAGCATATAAAGTGTGCAGCTTCCACAGATCTCCAGGCATCCCATTCCAAACCCAAATATTATGTGGTATGAATGAGATTAGAAAATATTAATCAGCATATATACTAGGAGAATATGGAAAGACTTTGCCACTTCTAAAATAAATTAATTTGTACAATGACTGTAGTATGAATTCAGTTTCAGGGCTTATGTTGCATGTATTCTACCTGCCAGAAAAAATACAAGATACTAGTGGGTCAAAGGATGGTTTCATATGGGAATATAATTGGATCCAGTGGCAGGTTGAACACACCTTCAGCAAGCGAATATTTACAAGAAGCCTTTTTAAAATTCTGGTATACAATTTAGCTAGAAGAAAAAGTTACACATCCTTCTCTGAGAGAACAGCAGGCTGTTACTGCTATGAACTCATTTTGAGACTGCCTTAATGGCTTAATTGTCCAAGACAACTTATAAATAAATGTCTTATTTTAAACCTGTTGTTGGGAGAGAAGCTCCAAAATGAAACTAATCTTTAAAGACAGGAGAATGAAGCTACTTTTCCATATAGGCTATGCAAGTTCTCTTTGTAAGAGATTTCCACTATGCATTAATAAGCACAGTCAATAGTACTTCCAAAGAACAATGTGTTCATGGGATAACACATAGGATTACATGTTTCCTGAGACATAGGTTCAAAAATGAAGAAAGCATGTTCTGGTTACTGAATTTCTCCACAAAATGACGGATGTGTCTTTCAAGAAGCAGTTCTGAAACAACAGTTTATCAGTCCTGCTTTATTTGTATGCCCATCAGGAAAGACAATACTGTAATATGTGCTGGCTCACTTGGAGCACAACAGAAGGTAAAGCAGAAACAGCAGGAATATCTACAGATTATTAGAACCAGCTAACTAAAAGCACATTCTATAGGGAAACCTCAGCTGCTTCTTCTACAAGAGGCCAGGGACAAAACAATCCCGATGCCTTTATATAAAAACAGATCTGCCCAAACTTCCCTCATGAAAAAATGTGATCTAAAATTGGATCTTTTAGAGATTCTGTATGGTTTTCACATCTATTTGGTTTGCCAACTCAGAGGTTTTCACATGTGGTGAGAAATACCATCCACAACGACTTGCAGCCCCTGGAAAGGCTCGTGGCTGCACAGATGGTATCACACCACAAAGTATTCCCAACCTGCCTTCCCTTCCTGCATAGGGACTAAGTAAGACAGAAGCCACTCTTACAGCTGCAGATCTCCCTGAAACAGAAAACACCAAACACCTGGTACCATTCCACCAGCTCTCCTGCAACACTATCATATTACATTTTGACTATCATACAATAAAGAACCCTCTGTCTTCATTAAATGAAGGAGGAAGTGGCAAGCTGCGGTTAGAGGGAGTAGGGCAGCAATGAGAGAGCAAACATCCTGCAAAACATGTTCAGTCCTGGATGCCACGTCTTGGAGATCTGTAGCAACAACACTAGGCAACAACACAGTTTTTTGGTTTACAAAACAAAACACCCAAATCTTCAGAATGGACAGAAAATTCCTCCTCTCCACACCATTCTGGAGGAAGCATAATATACAGCCATGGATTCTCTTGGGCAAGTGCGCATTGCAATTTTCACAATATTCAGTATTTTCTGACTTGAATCAGTAGCTTCTATAAGCCCATAAAAAACCTAGGAAATGTCTGAAGAAAACTGAAGATACCAGCTTTTCCATCTTGCCTTAAGAATAGAGCCTCACTTTTACAGTAATGTTAAAGAATTAAGACTGACGAAGTCCCTTCGCTGGGAGGGGAGACTGTCACCCGCTGGCACAAGAGGAAAGGGTATCTCAGCACACTTGCAGGGAACCATGTGTCTACAGCTCTATTTTCTGCAGGGGTCTATCTATCTGCTTCCCAAGAGGTCAGTGCTGCGAATTTTCTTATGTGGGCAAAAGCAGCAATGTTGGTTTATGACAGGACTCATTCCCTTAAAAATTATTTATGCCCTTAATACCATTTTTTGCAGGGTGGAGGACAAAACTGGTCACAGAAAGCATTTCTAAAAGAGGCATGTGCTTGTCTTTTCCCCCTACATCAGTGAGCAAGGTTTCACATTAGAAATCAGGAGCAAGTTCATCATATACTACTCACTCCTCTGTGGTGTGTGAGTCTGGCTGGCCTGCTCTATCCCCATAAATGTGGGAAGCTCTTCAGAAGGACTGTGTTCGTGGGGTCCCCTGCCACAACAAAACCATCAGGGAGAGCAGAGAGCCCATCTGACATCTTCAGACTGCAGGGAGAAGGGAAGAGCCATCAGTGCAGCTCTGCATCAGGTGCAGCTGGTGGCATGGGCTACCAGGGTGCTTCCCTCACAGGCACAAGGAGAAGAGGCTGCCTTGCTCTTGAAACTTGTACCCACTTCTGGTTTCCCTCCTTTCTTGCCTGATGATGGAGGGAAGTAGCCCCATCTGGCTATCTTGCAGTGCTCCTCAACAAGCACCCTACCAGAGCATTCCCCCAGCACTGAAAAGATTTGGATGTTTGCCACTGCATTCCAAGGTTTCCCCCTGAGATCTGAAGGGATGCCAGCTGCTGCAACTGTTCAGAAGAGCAAGCAGCACAGAGAGGGAGCACGGTCTTCCCAGCCAAACCCCTTGTACACAATAAAGAAGTGAAACACAGAACTTGGTGCAGTGTGGAAAGCAGCTGCCTACCTCCTCAGTTAGATATTTTGTCCAGAAGGTTTCCATACAAAAATAAGCATTGGAGTCTCTAAAAAGCTCTCACAGACAAGAGTGGCTGCCAAGCCAATGCACCAGCAGCTAACACAAAAAGCTGGAAGGATCTGTGGAGACAGGGCAGCTCCCTTGAAGCTGGAAACTGATGGCTCTGGCAGCAATGCTGAAAGGATGCTGCAGTGTTTGCTGCAGCAGAGCTGCCCACTTCGGCTTGGGAGAGAAGGAAACATTGCAAATGGAGACAACAGGAGCTCCTACAATAATTATATGGGAAAATATGGAACTATTTAAAGACACTTCTCTCTCTCCCTCTCTCTCAAGGTGTTTAAGCTAAGAAGCATCACAGGAACTTCAAAGAATGGATTAATTTCAAAGACGTGTGTATGATACCCTGTGAGACGCAATGAAGAACTAAGTTTGGAGACAAGTCTGTGAGATTCAATTCTGCCAACTGCAAGCTTTCACAAGCAAAGACTCCTGTCAAACTAGAAGGCAGTTCCTCCATTGCATCAAGTGCCCCTTCTTGAAGTGACAGCTCACATATCTAAGTTTACATACTACTATTGCCTATTAGGAATCAGATACTACCATTTGAGGCATGAAGGTTAACTTCACCAAGGTGCACTCCTGGGACACAGCTGCTGCAGCCCCGACCACACACTGCATGCCACCTTGTTAAGATAGAAACTGCCATAGTTCTCCAGCTGTTACTACAGGAAAACCCTATGCAGGAAAAAAATGTATGTTTGGGATTCTGACATAGCCTGGATAAAATATACACGCAATCCAAATTCTCCTTGTAGGAAGCTCCAAGCTGAAGTATCAACAAATAAACCAGATCTTAGAATAATAATAGTATTGTTGCAAAATAGTTTAGACTAGAAAAAAAAATTCATCTTACAGATTTATTCCAAGGGTGTCAGTAAGACTTGAATATCTGTTTAGAAAGTGGTGATTTTAAAGCTGAAAGTTTTCGTTATCATCCCTCAGCTTGGATCAGCAAGTTCAAAATCAAACTTCTGACATAAATTTAAATATCCCAAAACAGTGTAGTTTCAGAGGAAAGTGTTGCAGGACAACACTTGACATCTCCTCCTCTCCCTGGCAATTCAAAAGAAGGCAACAAAAGACTCAGTAATTGAGAACTATTCTCTGAATGAAAAGGTCCAATTTTACAAGATTCATCACAAAGTCTCTTATTCATCAGCAGCCTTGGCACTCTTACTCTTCTACCTCACACAGACATTTCTGGAATGTGTTTCAGGCTACTGGGGGAAAAAAAAAAAAGGTAGTTCAGCAGGAAGCAGCAGAGGGTAAAGAAATGAAGAATCTGAAATTGATCCTGTTCCTGTCCTGCACAGCACAACTTCTGTCAGAAGCATCAAGCAGAGAAGGACTATCCCCTTGGTAAGCAGTTTTCTTTTTACTTTTTCTGTTTTGGTACCTCCAGTAATATTGACAAACTGTTTACACACAAGAACAATACTTGCAATTTTGCATCAACAGACTTGTAGCTGTTCTCTTACAAGGCATCTGAAATCTTATATAAACAAGGTTTGGAGATTGAGAATAACAGATTTGTATTTCCATCTGGTCAGGAAAAGTTCTGTTTGAGAAGTTTCCTTCTTGCTAGACTCCATGTTAGTTTACTGATAGACGTGCTGGGATGAGGATGCACAGAAATTCACTTCAGAAGCAGCAGGAGGTTTTACTACCATATTTATGAGAAGAATATTGCTCTTTCTTGCTCTGATTCAAAGCTTATAAAAACCAATTAAGAGATTGAAACAAAGTCAGCAGAACCAATATGGGCAAGAAATGTCTTATTCGAATGCTGGACCTGGCATCTGGGCCACCTTTGCAACAGAGTGCCAGTCTCCTCTCAAAGAACAGTTTCCCTGTGTTTTCAAATACAGTTCTGCTCTGGACCATACAAGGGACAAAATAAATAAATAAATGAATAAATAAATAAATAAATATTAATACCATTGTTTATGTTATTGTTTCATTCATTGGATTTAAACGCATGTGAACTGATCATTGCTAGTACAGCATAAACAAACATCCCTGGAGATCTAACCCCTCAGTATAGTTCTTACAGAGATAGGTATTAAAACAAGGAAACAAAAATCCTGAAACACATATTTTTCAGACTTGTGTGTAGTGTAATGAAAAGAATACAGTAAAAGTGATGTATGTGCAGAAAGTTATCCTAGTTTTGATGAATGTGTTTGTTTGGGAATGCAACAAGAAACCTAAGGAACTTGTCTGTCCTGGATTACTGTAACACCAAGGAGGAGTTAATGTAACACTAAAGCTGCAAAGCAAATCATAGAGAGAGCAGGAACTGCCAGAATTAGTCAAGCGTTTCTCCCGATGGTGCGAGCCTGCTCTTGGGTTCCAGGTCATGGCTTCCACACAAAAGTGCACTCTTACCTCTCCAGAGCCTTGCCCAGTCACTGCTTGTCCTGCGCACCACACAGGCCATGTCTCCCACACAGCAGCAAATACTCAATGACGTCTTTAAGGTTTACACCACAGCATTCTCTTCTTATCATTTTCCATTTTTAATTTCCTTTTTAAATAAAAGCCATGGAAAACCAAACATCCAAGCAGTATAACCAATATACCAAGCAGTACCCCTTGCCTCTGCATTCTCTCATACCACTTGCCTATGCTAATGATCCACAAGACTTGCTCTCAGGGGTGTTTAAAACCACGGTACACACCTCCTCCAGCACCTGAACTACAGGAATTAGTGCTGGAAGACACAAGCATGCAAGGCAGCAGAAGAGGACTGGCTAGTGGTGAGGAACAGAGTCAGCTTCTTGCCACAGATTTTCACACATATTTGTAAGACATGAGAGGAATGTTGGGAGTCAAGCTTTTTTTTTTTTTAGAGGGGGGGAAAGGAGAGGGAGGTGTTACTGAATAGTGAGAAATTACCTCTAGTGGCTGAGTGCAGCATAAATGAGAACAGGTTTGGCACTTTCTGAAAGGCAGTGAAGATGCTGATAAGACTTAGGGCACCTGTTGTAACTGGTGACCTCAGCATGGGCTGGAGTGGATTTCTATACCTGTGAACATGCTTATGAATTATGATCATGAATGCATAAATATAAATAGTGCAGAATGATTGTACTTGCTTTATTTCTGTGGCTGTCACATAGTCTTGTTCTAAGAAAGAAAGTAACACTGGTGGGCTGATGAAAGGAAACCAAAAGCGAAGACCTGCGGCCATGTTTGTCTGACTTTGTACAAGTTCCAAAAACCTCCTTAGAACAGTACAGCAAACTGCTAAAAAACTTTTCAGCTTTATTTCTCAAAGACAAGTTATAGGAAAAGTTTTCAGCAAACATCCAATGCTGAGGCCCTTTATTTATTCCACAATTTAGAACAAAGACCTCTAGTCCTTTACCATTCCACTTCCCTTTCTCTCAAACTGTCTTGCATTGAAGCAAAGACAGTCTATATTTCTAAGTGGAAAACAGGTAAATCTTTGGTTATTCCGTTGGCAAAAAGTTAAGGTGTTATCACCATAAAGTTGAAGAAAAAAATTTTAACAGGTAAGAGGATAATGTTTCTGTGATTATTTTTTTCTTTCCCTCATAAATCAAGCCAGGAATTCTAAAGCAATTCTCATTAAAAATGCCTCGGGTTCTTTGAAGACATGTGGTGGCAGGCCAGTAAGACTTTCACAATTGTAGATTTTGGGGGAAGAAGGAGAGTTGCACTTGAGAAAAGCCACGTGCTAGGACAAACTGCACAATAATGACAGCAGCTGTTTTGGTACAATTTTTTTCATTAAAACATACTGGGCTGAATACAGCAGTAGGACACATTTGCTGACTCAGATGCTACAATGTGAATCCAGGAGTAAGTTTAGTTTATGCAAATGCAGTCTGAAGACAGTCCTGGCATTGAGTGAGTAACATTGGTTTGAAGAAGTATCTGCACAAAGCCTTCAGCTGCACCAGTCCATTCCTGCCCTGCCTACTCTTGTTACACCTTCTCCTTGTCCTAGTCTTGGCTGGGATAGAGCAAATTTTCTTAGTAGCTGGTTCAGTGCTGTGTTTTGGATTTAATATGAGAACAATGTTGGTAACACACTGTGGCATTCACATCCTCTGAACAGAGAGACATAATTCTCTCTCTCAGGGTTTTTTCCTGGAAAAGCAGAGAAAAGAATGATCAAAACAATTCTTATCTCATTCTATGCCTGTGTCTGTGCCCATGTGGAATGTGGTCTGGAGATTTTTTACCCAAGGTGATTGCTTGATTGGATTCTGGTGATGGTTGTTTGGATTCAATGACCTATTGGATCCAGCTGTGTGGGGACTCTGGGCAGAGAGAGTCACGGGTTTTTCTAGTTAGTTAGTTCGTAAGTATGATATAGTAAGTATGTAGTATAGTATAGTATCTCTTTAAAATAGTATATTAATGTAATACAGTATAGTTTTAATAAAGCAATTGTTCAGCACTTCTGAATCAATGGAGTCAGATGCCAATCATTTTCCTGCATTGGGTTCACCTTTTTACTATAACACACTGATGTTTCAGCTGTGGGTCAGCAGTGCTTACCCTGAGTCCAGGCCCTTTCAGTGTCTCTTGCTCTACCAGTGAGGAGGGGGACAAGAAGCCAGGAGAGAGCATGGGCAGGACAGCTGACCTAAGGCAGCCAAAGGGATATGCCATACCAATAAAGCAGGCTCTGGACTTGGGGGACCAGACTAGGGACTTGATTCCCCATAGAAATAAGACTTTGATGTTTAATGCACTCACTACTATCAATAGTCAGGGACAGAGTTTGATACCACACACACACAGACTTTTCCTAAATTAATCTGGAAGGAAGGCTACCATAAGAAACAGTAACTGCAAAGAGCAATCTAAATTCCCCTATAAAGTTGTAATACAACAAGGTCAAGTTGCCCTTCACAGTTGTATCTGTATAGGTGCTGTTTGTGAGTAATCTCCAAACAGTCATGCAAACAAAACTATGGAAATTCTGATCCTCTTGCCTGGACCACTGGCAGACACGGAGCTGAAGGATCTCTCAGTGGGTTGCAGGCACCATCTGTGCTATCTTTATTACTTGCTAAATTCTTCGGAAGTTCTACAGAAGACTCTTCCCTGCTCCATGCAGAAGTTCACTGGTGGGAATCTCAGTCAGATAACAAAAGTGATTCCCTACCTCAGGGCTCTTTTTTCCAACCCAACTGAACAGCCCAGTTCCCAAATGCCCTCCTTCATTTGTTCTGTGCAAGCCATGCAGAGCAATAGTCTCAACTCAGCATTTGATTCATGAGGAATGCCTCCCCACAAAGCCCAAAATAAACAAAATCATGTTTCCATCCTATCCTACTTATATTGCAAACTAGGATCTCAGTCAATTTTAAAAAGCTATGCATTGTCACAAAATACTTCCAGGACAAGCAACTGAAGTTAATCTCTCTCAGCTCAGGCTATGGCTCAATTAACACATTTCACCTTGAATATCACATTGCTCTTGCCTGTATCTTGAGAATCTTGCCAGCTGTACTAACATAGGAACAACAGAAGAAAGTAGCTATCAGAAAACCTTGGCTCTTGCATCAGGTGACTGAAACGAGCATTGCACAAGGGTGCTTTGATGTTATAAAAGGCCTAAGAAAATGCCAGGGGATTGGGGTGTATTTCTTGCTGAGTTTACTCTCTCACCAAAGGGCACTTGTCATACACATGCCATCTGCTGCACTGAAATGCAATACCCAACTAGGTAAAATAAAAATCTCCCACACCAGCAGGCTCTTTGTACAAATTAAAAGGACCACCACTAGTATAATTTTAGGTGTTTCAAGAAACTATGCTACAGAGACTGGATTTCTTGAACGCTCCTCCTCCTGTAGGAAGAACCTCAGCTCCCAGCGAAGACTCTGCCCTCATGGCTGTGCACAAGAAGTCACAGATTCATAATCCAGAAATATTCGTGCTCGTGTCAAGTACAAAGAGCTGAGAGTGCAAAGTGAACACAAATGACCCGCACTCCCCCTCGCAGCTCCCTGATCCCCCTCCTCTCCCCTCTCTGCTCACAGGCACTGCAGGAACCCAAAGGAGCAATCCTGCAGTGGAAGCCATCTCTCTGGGAACTGAAACTAGCTTTGAAGACACTCAGCCTCTTAATGCTTGTGGATATTTCCCACAGCCTGAAAGAAAGGAAAACCTGGAAATGTGTCACTACATGGGCTTACCTACAGCACCTTGGTAAAGTCAGGATCCCTTAGTACGAGCACGTCCTTGGTCAGCCACTAATAGGAACCATGGAGGATGATGCTATTTGTTACATCCATTTCAGTCCCCTTAGGCTTTTTACTTGTCTTCAGTCAAAATAGATGCTTCGGTCTACTTTGAGTACTGAAAAGGATCATGCAGTTCAGTGTATCTGCTTTATAGTTAATGAATATTCTGAAATCTCAGCATATCTGAGTCTCCTTCATACTTTACAAGAGGCCAGCTTGTACAAGATCGTGTTGAGACATGGAGAACATTTTACATTACCTGCCCACAAAGGCTGCCCAGGTCCTAAAGAGGAATAAGAAGTAAAAAAATCCCAAACCTGATGACAGAGAAACACAGAAGAGCAGGATCATGCTAGAGGGACATCATATTCCTGGTCCTTGTTCCCAGAAAAAGGCAGGATTTTCCTCATGGTCATCTCCTTCCCTACTTTTATGAAGTGCAGCACCCCTCTGCCTCTTATATTTGAGGATACCCTTTTGAAAGGGATTCCATTTCCACTTTTACAACATACAAGAAAAACACAATAAAAATCTCAAGGAGGTGGCAGTTCCTGTCCAGTAAGATAGAAATAGATATTCCTTAACCATCACTCTTACTAAGGAATGCAGTGGACCATTGTTATCAAAAAAACAGCACCCTGATAAGGACTGGAAGCCTAGCAAAGCTCGAAGCACAACCAGAAAAGCCCACAAGCTACTGATGTTGGAACAGAGAGAGTTGAAAGCAGAGATGGAAAAACATGCTCCAAGACCCAAAACAATACTAGAGTTGAAGTGAAAGTAGGAAAAATAAGATTGCAAATTGGGACAGGTAAAAGCTAGAGGATAGGATGAGGAAGAAAATACTGAACATAAAACCTTCAAAAAGCCTCGGAAGATGTGGCACGACAATCAATCTGATCTATAAAGATGGCCTGGAAAGGTATGGAAGAGGGACACATATCCTTTCCATTCTCTCACAAATTCTTTCATAAAGGATTGTCAAAAAACCTTTTGTTCTATTCTCATCTCTTTTGGATTCTAAATGTTGACTCAGCACTTATTAACCACTGTTAGGAGTACAACCAGCAAAGCAACAGGAGATTTGTAGGGGATGAGGAACAGATCAAAGAAAATCAGATGATTCTCTAATCAATGATACGAAAGTACTAGGACAAAAGAGGGGGGAAGATGAAATTGGGGAACAATGCAGAACTTTTAGAAGTGGCACAGAATGAAGAGAAAATGGGAAAATTAAATGGTAAAAAGGGCAAGGACATCTTCATTACCTTACAATCACAGGAGTGGCCTAATATGGTAGAAACACACATCGGTGTTTCAGTGCAGACAGGATCAAACTTCACTTCTGAACTGTGCTGCTCCATCTCTGGATTTGCAGGTACTGCAGTGTGAGTAAGGAGGAGTTAACAGCGGAGTTCTGCTCTCTCAGCACTACAGGACTCATCACACCTAACCAGGGGAGCTGCAGTTGCCAGACAACCACCAGCTCCCAGTGGGGTATAAAACAGAGAGAGAAAACTAAGGAAGAGGAGGACTGACTCTAGTGCTGTTTTCTTACAGTTAGTCTTCCCATTTATTTTTGGCTCAACACAGGGAGGCAAAAAGGAGGGGTAGGAAGAGAAAGCAAGCAGATTATATATTTGTATTCTTGTTTTCCAGTCCTTCCAGAAAGGCCAGTTTTGTAAACAGAGAGAAAGCTGAGATTTTCTTTATCTTGTTAACTACTCCCATGACTGTAACACACCATGCAGAGTTCACAATTATCTCTCTGCTCAACATTATCGAAAATGCACTGCAACTTCTTTGGCAACATGTTATTTTAGTCAGGCTATCTGCACCTAAAAACACTCAGCCTATTGTTTCAACAGCACAGACCTGCATGCTGAATTATAAAAATTGTCCAGTATCATATTATCTTGGCTACAGATTTAATTTCACGGAATATGAAACTTCACTGAAAATCATTGTACAACAAGACAAGGAAACATAAACATTCATTTCTGTCTTTTTTTCCCTTTATATTAAGTGTGAGCCTACTACAACTCCCTCTGGGAGGATATTTTTCATACAAAGCCACATTCTTTGGGTCTTATTCACATAAACAGTCATCGAACTGAATGAGATCAGCCACAGAAGCAGGGAAATCAGGTTTTGATCCAGCATTACTGGATACAAAATACAACATAAAATTCAACTTAAAAAAAGAAAACCAGGATAATAAGCATCCATCTTTAAACTATCTAATAATGCAAAAACTAGTTGAAGGTTTTGTTTTTCAGTTCTACCCTTCTGAGATGTAATACAGTAAATTAATTATAATTTTGCTACACAATTTGTTGATTATTACCTCTCTGTGGGCCATATTGTTATTTGAGAACAAATCATGAGAATTTTTTAAATAGTCATTATTTCAGTATCACTTTATTCTTGATCCTTAATTAAGCAAGGCCTGAAAATCCCACTTGCAGAACATAAGGGAAGTGATTTTCAAATGGTACTTGGTAAAATCTGCTAACTTTTGCATTACACTTTTGCCTGACTCTGTTTTCCCTGAAACACCATATATATTTTGAGCTAAGCTTAATATATACAAACCATGAAAAACTTTTGTTAGCAGAAGAGTAGATACCCATACTCAAAATTTGAATCATGACAACTGATCAACTGAAGGTTAGTTTGGTTTTTACAGGTAAAAAGGACAGACATACAACAGATGCTTGCTGCTGAATTAAAATTTACAATGTGACTTTATTAATAACCATCAAACTAAGACACTGCCTATACAGTTAATGCTCTCCAAAATCCCAGTATTTTGGGGTAGATGACAAGTATACAGCTCCCTAGAATGACAGAAAAATCCTTCATCTTAATGTGAAACACTGTAGCACATATTTACTAATGTGCTGAGAAATTCCATCACAGTGGCACTCTCCTCTGATAACCCTCCCTGGCTTAGCTTACTTGAAAAGCACATTTAGTGTTTTTTCTACTAAGGCAGAGTATCCATGTGTTTCATGAGAGTTACACAGCACTGAAACACAGAGCAAGTTCTCAATTTCCCTGACACTGTTTATTCCATATCTGGGAAAGACTGAGAATGGGTCCCAGACAAAACTAGCTTTACACCACAGCATCCTGAATAGCTCAACACTTATTTCAGCCTAGTCAAGGAGAGAATCTTAATTTCAAATTGTGAGGAGAACAAATAAACTTTTTAAATGTTTGTTTTTTCTTTCAAGTGCTGTGCTCAGTTCTGAATGCAGCCGTACCTGTTTTCTTGGTGTGTCTGCTCACCAAAACCAGCTCACCCCATGTAAGTATATTCAGACACTTGCTGCATGTACAAACCCACATATGATATGTAACCAAATTCATATTATTACAACTTTTCAAAAAAATTCTTCTTAAAAGCTGTAAATACATGTATCCATGTATCCAAGTTCTGTATGCTTGATTTTGAATATGTTTCTGTTTTCCATGCCAACTATCCTACTTTCAGGATTACAAACAAAAAGAAGCAAAACTGGCACAGTTCTAGCAAATGAAGCAGGAACATCCTCCTCATTTGTATGTCTGCAGTTATAGACATGAAAGGTTAAATTCTTTGAAAGCATATGGAACCCAGAAGTTTGCTTTTAAATTTTTCAACCACTTGTTGGTGGGCAGAGATAAGGAGAACAGAAAGGAGGCAGAAAAAAAATTGGGTTTCCTTTTTTGACCTAAATTACACTTGTATGGATATTATGAATCTGCGAACAATTTCTTAAAATACTAGTTTTTAGTTAAGAGACTCTGCCAAGGACCAGAGCTTATACCTACAAATTCTGCTTTGATTTATTGATATGGCATGCCACTTAGTGCAAGTATTCATACCACTCTTTTAATTCTGCCATTCAGATTCCCATTGGGACCCATCTTGCTTCCAGGTAAACAAAGTGCAAAATTCTTATTGAGAAAGGATGAATAAACAAAGCAGAGCTAAATATAGAAATAGTCAACCTGTTCTGACAAGTAGGAAGAATGAGGAGAAGTGAGTTACCATAATTCACACAGGGCTGTCTTTAACCTAAACTAAATCCCAAACAGAATTCTGAAACTTAAAATTTTATGAAGCAAGCTGGGATGTGATTGCAATGTAGATTAGATGGATCTGAATGTTGATTGTTTGGACATGAGACGGATGTTTAAATTAAGCTACTTCACATTTGTGGTGAGTGTACACGTAACCTGTTACCACAGTTGCACTGATGTCAAGTTATTCCTCAACAACTCATGTCCAATCCCCAAAGATTCCCTCCAAAGGAAGGAAGGCTGCTTAAAAGGGAAAAAAAAAAAAGGGCAAACAAAAAGAGTCCCAGTATTATAAAACTAGGCAGTCATGGGATAACAGGAAAAGTCCTCATCTGTATAGAGAACCAGTCAGACAGGAAATAAACAGTACAAGGTCAGTCTTCCCAAGAGAAGGACACTAATGCTGCAGCCCCACAGCCATCTGCATTGAGAATATATTGTGTTCATTATATCCACTAATGAATCACAAGGGGACAGGGAAAGATTACAACTGTTAAAAATGGTTGGTAGATTTCAATACCATTTAAACACAGTCTGGTATTTGTGCTGGGAAAAAACATCTCAACTTCATATGCATAATGATGGGTTTGGGATGATTCAGGAATGAAATCCTGGATTGACAGTGGACTGTTCTTATGAAAGCATCAGCACAGTTAAAAAACAGGAAGGGTGCTAAAAAATTATTACTGAAGAGAGTACAACCAAACCCATCTTTATTCAATCATCTAAGAAACTCAATTGCATCTCAGAAGTTTTAAGTCTGGCTGTCTCCTCTTTAAAAAGGTTTAGCAAAACTAGAAAAGTTTCAAGGAAGGAGAACATAAGACAACCAAAGGTAGGATAATTAAGTAGAAGAAAATCAGGTTGGAGAAATACTAGAAGACATCAGATTAAACCAGGATATTTCAAGCTTGAAACAAATGAGAAGAAACAGCTCTTCTTATCAAACAGCAACTTTCAAGCTGTGTTTCTCATTTGTTGTCTTTCTTCTCTGATTTTCTCAGGCTGTTTCCCGTTCACTCATGTTCCCTCCTCAGCTTGACAGAGTCACTGATATGGATGCCCTACAAGAGTAAAAGGCATTAAAGAGAATATATGTCATCTCTCCCTGCAAATGAAACACAGCCAACTTAGAGATGAGAATTGGCCACGCTGACCATGAAACCTTTCACCCACGCCTCCAAACCAGGCTCATCATTCCTGCAGCCATGGGACTTGCTCAGCTCCTGGCCACAGAGATGGAAGAGCTGAAAGAAATCTCCCCAGACAGACAGTCCTGTCCTAGTTAGCAAGAGATATCCACCTCTCACTGCCTTCAACCAAAGTATGATTTGTAAAAATAGTCACACAGAGAAGCTGCTAATGTTAGGCACTCTGTTATTCCAGCTATGTCAAAAGCATCTATGTCACTTGGTAAGTTTTTGAAAACTCTTTACATTATTAGAATTTAAATAAATTAAATTTGATCCTGCTTATTTTGAGGCTAGCAGCAACTAAGAGAGCTAACATCAACACCCTCTCTTTACTGAGCTGTCCTCATACATCCCCAAATCCAGTCTGCTTTATCAGGCACGCTGGTAATGAAGCTGCTCACCTGCACCGGCACCTCCACTTGTCTGTCAAGATACCAGGGAACAAGTGAAATGGATGACAGCCTCACCCAGTGCATGCCAGGTCAGGATTTCTTAAAACCTGGCTTCTCCAAACTGATTAAGTGTAGTCTTACAAGGAAAGAAGAGAATCCAACTTGGTAGCTGACTGTTCATTAACAAAACACTATACTTCAAACTCATGTTTAAGCTTGCTCCACACCTGAGTCTGCCATTCATAGCAATACTTACACCATAAGCTTAAAAATAAACATTAAAAACCACCATAAACTTAAAAATAATAATAAAAAAGAGCACATGGAAAGAATATGGCTGGATTTAACAGAGAAGCTCTGAAGAAAGAACAACATATACTTGCAAGAATTTGGGAGCTGCTGCAAAGTCTGGAAAAAACAAACTGATAAGAAAGTGCTGCACTTTTAAAATCTGGATTCATACTACAACAATAACATCAATGAAAAACCGTAGATGTCAGGCAGATAATTCTGCAGCCAGAAGAAAGACACTCCCCCTTCCCTCCCATAATCCTCTTGAAAGACTTCAGCCAGACATAGTCAAATCCCAAAACTGCTCAGACAGAAAATGAAGGAAAATTACTCATATGTAAGCTTTACAAAATACTAAAAATCCGAGTTAAGCAACAGATCTGCCTGGCAATTATTAGTGCAATTACTTGCAACAGCAGCGAAACAGTGAAAAGATCACATCCCGCCCAAGACTCTGAACCAGCTGCAATTTCTGCATCTGTTGCACACACAGACATCAAACTCTGAACAGAAGTAAAACATACCTAAAATGATTCACTGTGACCACTGTTAAAAAGTCACTCAAATATTAAGATCATATATGATTACCATACACTCACGGAGCTTTCTTATTTTATAAGGCTGGCACTTTTCCTCAGTGACTGACCCAACCGAGACAATTTAGGGCACTTTAACTCAGAAGGGTATTGGCACAATATAAATAGACCTAGCAACAGCTCTTCCTAAGATGTCACACTGCAGATGCTTTAAAAGCAACAGAAAATATTCCTGACTGGCTTAAAGCAATTGGCATCTCAAACTGGAAAAGGAAATTATCCCACTGCAATGCAGACACAATGAAGATGCACACCCTTAAGGAACTCATTTCCATCAATTCCAAATGCATTTTCCATAATGCAAATGAAAATGCTTTTGTCCAACAGCATGCCAAGACATGCACACAAAACCTGTATCTTCAGTGGTTCCCTTCACAAAGTGGATGGTGCTTAGGTGGGGAAAGTGACAAATCATGAGAGAGTGAGTAAGGGACAGGCTGTTAGAAGAAGCGTGCTTAAATGCAGGATTTGAAGGAGGTATGATTTAATGATTTGAGGAGTATTCCACAAATGCTTTTGATCATGAGATAAGATTAAAAAGCCTAGGCTTTTTTGGCATAGGAGTATATAAATTTTTCTTCAGGATTATGGCAATCCCACTAGGGTCCCTATGCTCAGCACATCACACCCCAGCTACCCTGTAGCCCCAGTATGCTCCATCTAGCTGGCATCCACACCAGATACTTCCATCCACCACTTGCCACAGATGTGCCCAAATCCCATCCCTAATCACAGCCAGATTCCCCCTCATGGCTGTGGCTTGGCTGAGATGCACCTAGGGTTTGGAGGACCAGCAGTGGGTGTGGGGAGCGGGAAGGAGAGAGCCACAGAGGAGACAGCAGTGCTGGCTGGAAGAAACAGTCTTCCTGTCCATTCCAAGAACCTTTAATTTCATCTCACACATGGCAGGATCACTGCCAAAGGATCAAAAGTAAAACAGTGCAAGAGCAAGCCAGCAATCTACAGTCCTGCATTATATCATGAGCTATCTATGCATTCGATATTGCATCAGAAGTACACCACTGAGGCTACCCAGACAACCTCTCCACAGCTGGATAATGCAAGAATTCAAGCTGTTGTGCTGTGTCCATTAGGCCATCCAATGGGGATTGATTTATGGCAACAGGATATACCCAACTAACTATTAGTGGTAATAAGCTAGATTGCTTTTAGTCTCAAAGTCTTGTGCAGCCTTAATGCTTCATTTGTCACACACCTCTCAAAAATGTGTCCTAAATTGACACTCAATTCATCATTGGTTTTTTTTTTTGATTGCATTCTTGACCTTGGTATCAAACTACTGCACACCAACAGCATCCTTCCTGCTTCATTCTCAACACCTTCACATCTCCAACTCAACCTCAGTATTTTCCAGAAAACAAGAAAAATACCTGTCTGGCCAAACCAGCAGCACTTTGAATACAAAGCATCACTGTCATGCACAACCTGTCAAAAGAAGCAATACACAGAGAAAATCCCAGTCACAGGGAACATCCCAACACTCATCTGTTTGAAAGCTATGCAAAAAATAAGCAAGGACTCCACACATTTATTCTGACTCTTCCTAAATTTGGAACACCTGCCTTCACAAATCCAGTAGTCTTCTGAATGGCAGCAGGAGATAAACCAAATACAAACAAAAGGAGTGGAAAAAGTTTATAAAGTGAGCAGTACACATAATTCAGTGACAGGTCACAGCAAGACATGGGGTATTTCAGGATTTCACAATTCTCACAACTGCTGTCAGTGAACTGTAACAAACTATTCTTCAGCAGCACCTGCTAACAGGGAGTGGAGTAGCCAAGTGAGAAGTAACTAAGCTATTCCTAAAGGGTTCACAAGTATGCAAGAATAGCAATGGTATGCAAGAATATTTCTAGTATTGTACTTCAGAAACTATTCTGGAGATTTTTGGGATCAAAATAGCTGGATAGGAGGCAGGGAAGAAAATTAGCCCCTTCCTGTTATGAATTAAGGTCTTTCTGAAGTGCAGCTCTGCACCTTCTGGTTTTGGTTGGATCATTTTTAAGGAAGTCACATATTTAATTCCTGAATAAACAAAAGTCACTAAAAATATTTATTTCAAATTTTTATTTGCCCATAGCAATTAAAATTAATTTATGTCTTTGACTACTATCTCCCTAGATCATTCCTTCCAATAAAATATGGCACCTCATTTGTGATTTTAAATAAAATGCTTCCACCAGGGACCTGTTGTACTGATATATCTCTAAAAAAAGATAATCCTGTGAGTTCTCTGCAAGTTCACCCAAAGTCCTAACTCTTGAGGGAAAAAGAGAAAGTGCACATCTAATGATGTACACTTTCTAAACTAATGAGATGTGCACTTCTCTAAACTAATGAGAATAAATATAGTTGTCAGTATAATTAATTTAAGAACCTGAAAGTGCTTTAAAAATGTTCATTGGTACACCACCTATCCAAACCAATAAGCATTGTTTATCCTGTTATACAGATATAGTGAGTAAGGGACAGTAAGGTCTTTTACATCACAAAATTACTCACTGGCAAAGTCAAGCAGAGGTGAAGCTAAAGACACATGGAGAAATGCAGCTTGAGGCTCAATTGCTCATCACCACACCCTACAAGCACCTGATTTACTAAGGTATCATTCATCTCACCTAGTCCAAGAACATGGTCAGTTTGGTAATCCAAATTCCAGAACGTGCCACCTGTGGCAGGGCAAGATGCTAAGCCTGGTGCTGCAACTACATTATGTCAACATCATAGCCAACATGGGAGCCCCATTAGTGCAGATAACTTCTCACAATTTCTGTTCCTCAAAAAAGAAAAGACCTCTGTGAAAAAATCTTGAAGGAAAGCACCTGCATGATCAGGAGGTTTTCACTTTATTTTTACCAATCATTTACTGGCTATTTCATTTCTTGTGTTCAAAGCCAGTCTCCTATATGAGGTTGGTAGTGCTGTCTGGGTAAATATTAAGGAACAGGGGAAAGTGAAAATTTCCAACTGAATACTACCACAAAACCCCTTTTTAAATTTTAATAGCTTATTTTCAAACAAAACAAACCAAACAAAAAAAAAAA